>PVKP010025868.1:0-33166 GCA_004027715.1 Plecturocebus donacophilus
CACAATTATTGGCATAAAAGAGGTTTTTAATACCCATTTTTAGACTGTATTCTAGCCTGGGCAATAAAACAAGAATCCCATTCTCTCTCCCTCTTTCTCTTCCTCTTTCTTTCTCTCTTTCATTCTTTTTTTTCTTTCTTTTGCTGTTTCTTTCTTTCTCCTTTTCTCTCTTTTTCTAAAATCTCTTCCTCTTTCTTTCATAAAAAAAAGAAAAAAGAAAAAGAAAACCAGCACAAAACAAGTAGTATGCTCTCTCTCACCACTCCTATGTAATATAGTATTGGAAGTTCTGGCCAGGGCAATCAGGCAAGAGAAATAAATAAAGGGTATTCAAATAGGAAGAGAGAAAGTCAAATTGTCTATTTGCAGACAACATGATCCTATATTTAGAAAACCCCATGTCTCAGCCCCAAAACTCATTAAACTGAAGCAACTTCAGCAAAGTCTCAGAATACAAAATCAATGTGCAAAAATCACAAGCATTCCTGTACACCCAACAATAAACAAGCAGAGAGCCAAATCATGAATGAACTACCATTTACAATTGCTAAAATGAGAATAAAATACCTAGGAATACACCTAAGAAAGGATGTGAAAGACCTCTTCAAGAAGAAGTACAAACCACTGCTTAAGGAAATGAGAGGACAAAAACAAATGGAAAAACATTCCATTCTTATAGATAGGAAGAATGGATATCATTAAAATGGCCATACTGACCAAGGTAATTTATAGATTCAATGTTATTCCCATCAAACTGCCATTGACATTCTTCAGAGAATTAGAAAAAACGACTTTAAAGTTCTCATGGAACCAAAAAAGAGTCTACGTAGCCAAGACAATCTTAAGCAAAAAGAACAAAGCTGGAGGCATCACACTACCTGACTTCAAGCTATACTACAAGGCTACAGTAACGAAAACAGCATGGTACTGATACCAAAATAGACATATAGATCAATGGAACAGAATAGAGACCTCAGAAACAAGACCACATATCTACAACCACCTTTGACAAACCTGACAAAAACAAGCAGTGTGGAAAGGATTTCCTATTTAACAAATGGTGCTGCGGAAACTGGCTAGTCATATGCAGAAAACTGAAACGGTATCCCTTCCTTATACCTTATACAAAAATTAACTCAAGATGGATTAAAGACTTAAATGTAAAACCAAAAACCATAAAAACCCTAGGAGAAAACCTAGACAATACCATTAAGGACATGGGAAAAGATTTTATAATAAAATCATCAAAAGTAATTGTAACAAAAGCTAAAATTGACAAGTGGGATCTAATTAAACTAAAGAGCTTCTGCACAGCAAAAGAACCTGTCATCAGAGTGAACAGGAAGCCTACAGAATGAATAAAAATTTTGCAATCTACCCATCTGACAAAGGTCTTATCCAGAATTTACAAAAAACTTAAACAAATTTACAAGAAAAAAACCAAAGAACCTCATCAAAAAGTGGGCAAAGGGCAGACACTTCTCAAAATAAGACATTTATTCAGCCAAGAAACATGAAAAAAAGCTCCACATCACCATCATTAGAGAAACGCAAATCAAAAACAATGAGATACCATCTCATGCCAGTCAGAATGCCGATTATTAAAAAGTCAAGAAACAACAGATGTTGACAAGGCTGTGGAGAAGTAGAAATGCTTTTACACTGTTGGTTGGAGTGTGAATTAGTTCAACCATTGTGGAAGACAGTGTTGCAATTCCTCAAGTATCTAGAACCAGAAATACCATTTGACCCAGCAATCTTATTACAGGGTATATACCCAAAGGAGTATAAATCATTCTTTAATAAAGACATATGCACACATATGTTTATTGCAGCACTATTCACAATAGCAAAGAAATGAAACCAACCCAAATGCCCATCAATGATAGACTGTATAAAGAAAATGTGATACATATACACTGTGGAATACTATGCAGCCATAAAAAGGAATAAGATCATGTCCTTTGCAGTGACATGGATGAAGCTGGAAGCCATCATCCTCAGCAAAGTAACACAGAAACAGAAAACCAAACATCCTATGTTCTCACTCGTAAGTGGGAGTTGAACAATGAGAACACATGGACACAGGGTGGGCAACATCACACACCTGGGCCTGTCAGTGGGGGAGGCGAGGGAAGGGAGAGCAACAAGGCAAACAGATGATGCATGCGAGGCTTTTTTTTTTTTTTTTCTGAACAGCATTTATGGAAACCAGCTGCAAGCATGTGAGGCTTAAAACCTAGGTGATGAGTTGATGGGTGCAGCAAACCACCATGGAACTTGTGTAACAAACCCGCATGTTCTGCACTTGTATCCTGGAACTTAAAGTGAAAAATAGATAAATAAATAGAAATTAAAAAAAACTTTACTCGTAGGCTTTTAAAATTCTTATGAAGCTATTACCAAAATTTTGGAAAAGCTGTTCTTTGAAGAAAGAAGAATAAATTTTAAGAAATTTGTTGTTTACACACTTTGTTGGACAATAAATGTGTACTTCACACTTTATGCTTTCCACCCAATTTGTTCCACACCTATTATTAGTTCCCAACACCTGGTAATATTTGGGAGGAAAAGAAGATTGCACTTTATTTCTGACCTAATCCACACATGGCGTTCCAGTTGTTTTAGGAGAGGCAGACCATGGCCAGACTGTCCTGAGCTCCCAGGCTAGGAAAAGCAAGCACTGGCAGGCACACCTAGGATCCCGCTGGGTATGTCCTGCTTCAGGTCTTCCCTGGGGTGTATTCTCTTGAGGTGGGAGTCATAGCCCGGCATTTGGGAGGATGAGCAGGTGTCTGTCTGTTCCTCACTCTTTCACGCCCTCTCCTTTCTTGGGAGTGCAGACCCATTGTTAGCTGTGAAGTCATGCAGCCCTGTGTAGCCCTACGATCACCTGACTCTTCCTGCGGCTTCCTGGCTATGTGAGGGAGGGTTCTGGGGTGTTAAGCCTCTCAAGCAGCCGGGCCCAGCAAGTATAACTGTGCCTTCTGACTAGAGCCCTGTCTCTCAGTGCATCTGCAGTCCCTAGTGAGACCTGGTACTTGTGTGGGTGGCAGTTACCATGTTGGTGTCGGGAAGGACGTAGAGCATGCTGGCCAGAGGCATGGCTCTGAGCCCTGATGGCCCAGGATTCACCCCTGGCTCCCCTCCCTGAGACTAGAACAAACTTTGCTTAACTTCCCTTTGCCTCAACTTTCTTGTCTGTAAAATGAGGATATTCCTGCTGCTATCGACTGAATTGTGTCTTCCCCAAATTCATGTGTTCAAGCCCTAAGCCCTAACGTGACTGCATTTAAAATAGGGCTTCCAGGAGGTAATAAAGGTTCAGTGAGGTCCTAAGGATGGGGTCCTAGTCCTACAGGATTGGTGCCGTATAAGAAGAAGGTCTCTTTCCTCTCCATGCTCACATATCAAGTAAAGGCCATGTGAGGACCGTGGGAAGGCGGCCGTCTCCAAGCCAGGAAGAAAGCCCTCGCCAGGAGCCAACCCTGCTGGGTCTCAGTCTTAGGCTTTCCAGTGTTCAGAGCTGTGAGGAAGTAAATGTCTGTTGTTTCAGCCACCCGGTCTGTGTTGGTTACAGCAGCCTGAGCTAGGTCACCTGCCCTGTAGAGACTCTGGGAGATGTGAGATGAAGCTGGCCTACTACCTGGCACAGGGTACATCTTGCAGTGTGGCTCTTAACTACCAGGAGAGCTAGCTTCAGAATCTCCAAGGCCACTGTACTCCTGGGTTCCTTTCCTTACCTGTCCCTTTTATAACGGGTACAAGGCTAAGAAAGCTCTGTGAAGACTGAAAACCCATGTGCACCTGTAAACCCCAGGTAAGGCCAGGACTCAGACCCACTTTAGTATGCAGAACTGGATCACTACTTCTGCCTTTCCAAGGACACCCCCAGGGGCTCTGAAAGACTCTGACGGGAGTGTTAGGGTAGAGGGACAGCTCTCTAAGCCCTGAGAACTCAGGGAGCTGATTTGAAGTAGGACAGACAGGAAGGATGTCCATTATTCTTCAGAACACAAAGATAAGTTAAAAGAGCTACTGGAGTAGCCTCTGTTCCAGCACTCATGTTAATTCTTTAAAGAACTTGGAGTGAGTTCAGCTTTCAGAAAGCTGTTCATTGTTTGTCCACTTCTCTCTTTTAGGCATTCAAGAAATATTTGTAAATATCTGCTATGAACTACTCTAGCTGGATGCCGGGAGTAGAATGGGAAGGAAAAGAGAAATTATCTCTGCCATGTGGAATGCACAGACTTCCAACAATGCTGCAAATAAAAATATTATGACAGATTATGATGAGTTCTGTGAAGGGGAATAATAGAACTATGGGTGAGGACTTGCAGTGAAAGTGAATTTAGCTTGGTTGGTCTGGGAAACCATCTTTGAGGACACAGTATGTGAGCCAAGGCCTAAAGGACAAAGTGGAGTTGTGAGCGTCTATGGAGACCACCGGGGACATAGTGAGAGAGTTTGAAAAAGGCAAGGGCAACAAAGTAAGCAAAAACCACCTTAGGACTCCAGAAGTTGTAGCAAATGAATAGAAATGTAAATGATTTTGTCTATAGAAATGCACATCGTGTCCATTAGAATGCAATTAATGATTGCCCTGTGGACGGTGACCAGTTTTGCATCTATTTATAAATTCATTTCTATATTCTTTTTAGGATCTGAAATTCAGTAACCATTTATACTCACAAACAACTGTATAAATATGACAAGAGTCATTCCATACATGACTGTAAAACTTTGAATTCTTCTTTGTGACATCTTTATGTCTGAACATCTGAGCTCTATGTCTTAGGATTATTTGTCTGCAATTCAAAACAGTCTTTACCTCTTGTGGGAATGTATAAAGTTTTCTTATCTCTGGCTGATTGTATAGCAAAATAATCTTTAGATGGCAACCAAATATTGGGAGATCAGGGATTCTCTGGAGGGAGGGGAGCTCCCAGTCCTCAGCAAATTGTCCTATTGGTTTGAGCCATAAAGATAGCTTTATAAGATAGCTCAAATCAAGTTAATTAAGGTGTAATTTGTGGATACCTAGCTGATTTCTAAGTAAGATAGAATATCGAAACACTGATTGTTGAGCATAATTTTAAGTTTATATATTTTTGCTTATTTTTATATGCTAGATAGAGGCAATGTCTTTGAGTCATGCTAATGACCTGAGCACCAGTAGGAGATTTGTCAAAGGTTAGGGGCACCTCCACTCAGAGTCCCTTTGTGGTTGCCAAATTGTAAACCAAAAGGTACCTGAGATAGGCCCCAATCAACTTAGAAAGTTTATTTTGCCAAGATTAAGGACATGCCCATGATACAGCCTCAGGAAGTCTTGATAACATTTGTCCAAGGTGGTTGGGACACAGCTTGGTTTTACCCGTTTTAGGGAGACATAAGACATAAATTAATATATGTAAGGTGTACGTTGGTTCAGTCTGGAAAGGAGGAACAACTCTATGTGGGTAGGGAGCTTCCAGGTCATAGGTAGTTAAGAGACAAATGGTTGCCTTCTTTTGAGTTTCTGATTAACCTTTAACTGCATGCACAACTTACAGGAATAGTCATTTATGCTTTAGTCTGGCTTAGTGAAACAAGAGGGCAGAGGAAGCAATCAGATATGCATTTGTTTCATGTGAGCAGAGGGATGACTTTGAATTCTGTGTGCCCTTGGTCCGCAGGGAACTTCCTTGTAGGCCAATTGTGAGGGAGGTATGTAGCTTTTTTATCTTGATACCTATCTTATTTAGGAATAGAATGGGGGGCAGCTTTGCAGTTCCAAGTTTGTCTTTTCCCTTTGGCTTAGTGATTTTGGGGTTCCAAGATTTATTTTCCTTTCGCAATATTAATAAGTTAAATTATAAAATATCTTAAATTTAAGGAGCTCTGTCTGATTGGCTTACAGAAATACATAAGCACTTATATAAAGTGAAAATTTCTGAAATTTCAAGAAAATAAGGAAATCGAACTTAATTAATGAAAGCATGCTTTAAATATGATGTGATGTGGTATGATGTGTGTGTATGTATACAAAATCTAATTCAGAAATGTTCTAAAAATTCAAGTTTAGAAATTAAGCAAACCCTTGGTAAATGAGGCTAATTCAATCCAGTCTAAAATCTGGTTTGAAAACAGCTCTCCCTGATTTAGCAATGTTAAGTAGAATACTTAACTACTTGAGTTTGTTCTTCCTTAACTAAAACGGGTTTACTGATTGAATAAGCCAATATTGCTCCTTTGTAATTTATAAGATTATAAAAAATAGAAGTTTTTAAGTAAATGGAATCCTTATTCTGATGAGCTGTTTACTTCAACGGTTGTTATGTTGCACTGTCAGCTTGAAGGTAATTTTCAAGATCTTTAGATAACCTAAGATCTTAGAGTGACTTCAAATTGAGCGAATTAAGGTATAATTTGTGAATACCTGGATGATTTCTAAGATAGAATATTGAAACACTGATTACTGAGCATAATTTTAAGTTTATATACTTCTGCTTATTTTTATATGCTAGATAGAGGCTATATCTTTGGGTCATGCTAATAAAAAATACTCATTTTTGCCACATTGGAAAGGGACGTGTCTGGCTTGTAGAAAGTGGCATGAAGGCATCGCTCGGCTGCTAACATGTTCACGTGTGATAGGCAGTGAAACAGAACCCCCAGGGTGTTCAGATCCAGAGAGAGATTTCTTACTGGGAGTTGGCTCCCATGATCATGGAGGCTGGTGAGCCCAAGTCTGCAGTCGACAACCTGGAGACCCAGGAGAGCCTCCGCGGTGTAAGTTCCAGGCCAGGCTGTCAGGCTTAAGACCCCAAAAGGGCTGATGTTTTAGTTGAGTCCGGTGGCCGGACAAGACTGACGTTCAGCCCAAGACAGTGAGGGGAAGAGTTCCCTCTTGCTTGGCATGGGCAGGGGCAGTCTGTTTTGTTCCCTTCAGGCCTGAACTGGGTGGGTGAGGCCATCGGCATTGTGGAGGGCCATGTGCTTTGGCCAGTTCGCAGATTCTAGGGTTAGTCTCATCCAGAAACACCTTCACAGACACACCCAGAGTAACGTTTGACTAAATGCTGCGTCTTCTGCAGCCCAGTCAAGTAAGCACATAGACTCGAGCACCACCCTAGCCCCCAGGTTTCTCTTCTGAAATTCGGGTGAACATATTCATAGCAGCAACTCAGGGAGACGTACCCAAGCATGCCTGTGCTTTTGGCAAGGAGAAAGGCAGTTTTGTCCTCAAATGGTGGTTTTACCTTTTTACTCTCTGGACACTTTTAGCACTCTTAGGAATTAACGAAGACCTCAGCTTCTGTTTATATAGGTCATAGCCATATTTCTTACATTCAACACTGAAGTTGAAAACTTTTTTTTTTTTAATTGTACTTTAAGCTCTGGGGTACATGTGCAGAACATGCGGGTTTGTTATATAGGCATACACGTGCCATGTGGTTGGCTATGTCCATCACCCCATCATCTACATTAGGTATTTGAGAACTTTTAACAAATATTTATTGTTTTATTGAAAGACAGCAAGAACAAACACACTGCATGTTAACAAAAATGAAATCTCAGTATTATTCTCAGTATTATTGCAAAATCAATTTTGACCTTGTAGACCCTCTGAGATCTGTTTCAGAATATTTATGAGCATCATGAAGGGCAGATATTGGAAAAAGATTTTTATTTGCCTGATTTTACAATATCTGAATCTGAAATAAAAGCTTTGAAGTATGTAAAATTTCAGTGAGGGGCACTGAATTTTGATGGGCTTGTCCCGTTGTGACTGTCTGCGACCTTTCCCTACAATATGCAGGGTCATCTTCCCTTCTCAGTCACCCTCGAGACTCCACTGTCCCCAGGTGACATCCAAGCCCCCTGCCTGCCTCCCCAGGAATCCTGCTAGGTGGGTTTAGCCACAGTCCTCCTTGGCCCTGAGATTTCTGCTTACTCATTCTCCATCCACTGACCCCACTCTACTCCTTGGCTACAAATTCCCAGTGTTTGTACTGTCTTTGGAGCTGAGCTCATCTCTCTCCACTGCAAGTCCCACTGCAGCAGTTTATCTGCTGAGCTGGTTTATCTGTGAGGTCCTCCGGGCTCCGGGTCAGCACAGCGGATGGGAGCAGGAACAGGTGGCTGGACTCAGTGCCCAGGGCACTCTCTGTGCAGTGCCTGATTCTTCTATCAGGAGTCACAGAATTGGGAAGGAGCTTGAACTTGTGGCCATTGCCCCTTGAGTAGATTCTGCTTTCTGTCTTCAGCAAGTGTCATAGATCGTTTTTCTCTTTCACTGTAGCTTTAGCTGAGTAATTGGAAGTTTCAAGCCTTCAAAAACCAAGGAATGCCTGCTGTACCCTTCTTTCAGGGCTATGTAGGATCAGGTGGGATAACGTACATCAAAATATATTTAAATATCATGGAAGTAAACAGAAACCACCCAGACGAGAAAAGCAGAGCACATCATTCGGAGCTTGCTGTAGTGAGGGCATCAGCTGCCGACTGGAGAATTTGGCAGGGATCAGAAGGCAGGCAGGGGAGTGGGAGAGATTTATGATGAACACAAGGGGACGCTCCTGCAGGCACGCCCTGAAGGTGGCTGTTGGCCTGAGGATGCTGCAGGCTGTGGTTGAATGTGGCATGCCGTGAAGGAGTGACCGGTGAAGGAGTGTGTTTGGTTCTCTCTTCTTGGTCCTGAGTGGGAAGTAGGGACAGAAATTAGAGAAATTATTAATCAAGTCTGGGCCATCGGGCTGATTGTTACAGAGTTATTGTTTACAATCTGACTTCCTGCAAGTCTGACCTGCAGCAGGTGGCTGCCGGGGCTGGGCTCTGTGTCTCCACCCAGGGCTGGCTTCTGGGGCAGCAGCTGCATGCTGTGTCTCCAAGCCCTGTTTTTATGTCTGGCCTGGCCACTGTCCATGTGTGCACCTAGTTTCTACATATGTATTAAAGACATAAAATTTCTAATATGTGACTAAACTGATTTATGACATTAGTGTTCAATATTTCTAAAAATAGAGTATTTTTAAGCAAAGTTCCAAAATATTACTTGAACTAAGTAGACACATTCCCAGAAACTTCCTTCAGAAAACAACAGCTGCTCCTATTTAAAGATTTCCCTGAAATCAACTGCCCGGAAAGCTGAGCTGGTTTATCTGTGAGGTCCTCCAGGCCCGGGGTCAGCACAACGGGTGGGAACAGGAACAGGTGGCTGGACTCAGTGCCCAGGGCACTCTCTGTGCAGTGCCTGATTCTTCTATCAGGAGTCACAGAATTGGGAAGGAGCTTGAAAAGGGACTTGTCCAGCCCTCTCCCTGGAAGAGTACGTCTACGTTGCTTGTTAAGCAGTTCTTTTGAGACCACAATTATCCTACTTGGCAGCTGATGTGGATTCCAACTCCAGAAAAGTCAAGTGGGAGGAGAAATTATACAAGGAGCCAAAGGCAGCCACAGGAACGAGGCAGGGAGTCTGTCTGTGGGACGGATGGCTCCATATGAGGATGTCGCAGCTGTTCTGGAGCCTTTGCTGGCTGAGGCTGAGGCAAGGAGACCTCCCACCAGGCCTGGGTTGGACAACCTCACAGTGACACACACTCAAAAGCCCTCGGCTAAACACTCTCATTCCTGTCTTCTCTTTAAGACTTCGTTTCCTTAGCAGCGGGCGTTGCCAAGGAATTTTTTAATTTTTAATATGTTTATGGGATAATGTGTTAGTCTGTTCTCACACTGCTATAAAGAGCTACCTGAGACTGGTTAATTTGTTAAGAAAATAGGTTTAATCCTCTCAAAGTTCCACAGGCAATACAGGAAGCATGGCTAGGAAGCCTCAGGAAACTTACAATCATGACGGAAGCAAGCAGATCTTCACATGTCAGGGCAGGAGAGAGAGAGCAAAAGGGGAAGCACTACACACTTTCGAACCACCAGATCTCATAAGAACTCACTATCCTGAGGGCAGCACGGGGGAAACTGCCCTCATGATCCAGTCACCTCTCACCAGGTCCCTTCCTAACTCCAAGGATTACTATTTAGTGTGAGATTTGGGTGGGGACACAGAGCCAAACTGTATCAGGGTACAAGTGCATGCATAGCTTGTGTACTGGTGAAGTCAGGGCATTTGGAGCATCCATCACTGGAATGACATATGTTGGACCCACCCAAATATTATTTTTAATATACTTTGGAAAATCTCAAATATATATAAAAATTGCCACTTGCACTACAGTAAAATGTTCCCTCCCCAACCATTTGAGAATAAATTGAGGTCACTATGTTCCATTTCCCTCAAATGGCCTCAGTGTACATTTTTAATGAGGGCTTTCTCCCACACAGTTACAAAATGCCTATCCAGGTCAGGAAAATAACGTTGTTACGTTATACATTATGTAATAATAAATTACAGAATATTACCACTATCTAATCCTTAGGCCCAGTTTAGCATTAACCCTTAGCCTCAAGTTTAACAAGATGATGAGTATACTGATTAATAGAATCAAATAAATAGCCTTTCCATATAACTATGATAACTAATTATAAGATGTACTTTCAAAACATTTCTCACATATGAGGGGGCTTTAAAAAGTTTATGAAAAATAGAATTAAGAGATAAAAGTTTAAAATACGATTTTATTTCTCAACACCAGTTCCATCAAGTTCCAGACACTTTTGAAAGCAATGACACCATGATTTAGTCCATCCCTAAAGCACTGAGTGTCCTGGGAATTTAACCATGTCAGTACAGTCTTTTTTACGTTATTCACTGGAAAAAAACGGGTGCCCTTTACAGATTTTTTAAATATGAGGAAGCAAAGAAGTCAGAAGGAACCAGATCAGAACTGTAAGGTGAATGCTTAAAGATTTCCCATCGAAACTCTTGCAAAATTGCCCTTACTTGTTGAGAGGAATGAGCAGGAGCATTGTTGTGGTGGAGGACCCTCTGGTGAAGCTTTCTCAGGTGTCTTTCTTTTTAAACTTTGGCTTTTTCAAAACACTCTCATAAAAAGCAGATGTTACTGTTCTCTGGCCTTTCCAGAAGTCAACAAGCACAGTGCCGCGAGCATCCACAGACACTGTGGCCATGGCCTTTGCTCTTCGCTGGTCTGCTTGTGCTGCGATTGGGCCTCTCCCACCCTCGGTAGCCATTGCTTTGATGGTGCTTTGTCTTCAGAATAGTACCAGGAAAGCTGTGTTTCAGCTCCTGTGGCAATTCTTTGAAGAAATGCTCCTGGATGTTGATCCCATTTTTAAAAAATTCCCATTGAAAGCTCTGCTCCTGTCTGCAGCTAATCTGGGCACAAGGGTTTTGGCACCCATAGAGTAGGAAGTTTGCTCAGTGTTATTTTTTCAGTCAGAATTGTGAAGCTGAACCCATTCAGATGTCTATAGTGTTTGCTATTGTTTCTGCTATTAATCATTAATCCTCTTCAATTACTGCATGAATAAAACAATTTTTTTTCTCAAAAACTGATGTAGACAGTGTCTGCAGAGGGCTTCATCTTCAAAATTATCTCATCACTTCTTAAAGCAAGTTATCCATTTGTAAACCCCTGATTTCTCTGGGGATAGTGTCTCCATAAATCTTTTCATAAAGCATCAATGATTTCATCATTTTTCCACCCAAAGATTTGAGATTGGGGGCAGTGGTTCACACCTGTAATCCCAACACTTTAGGAGGCCAAGGTAGGAGGATTGCCTAAGACCATTTTGAGATTGCCTAAGACCATTTTGAGATCAGCCTAGGCAACATAGCAAAACCTCATCTCTACAAAAATTTTTTTAAAAAGCTGGGTGTGATGGGACACACCTGTTGTTCCAGCTGCTGCGGAGGCTGAAGTGGGAAGATTACTTGAAACCAATGGTTTGAGGTCACAGTGAGCTGTGACATGTTATTGCACTCTGACCTGGGTAACAGAGTAAGACCCTATCTCAAAAAAAATAAAAATTTTTAAATTTTAAAAAGTTGTTTGTTTTGGCTTCTGTTCTAGCAGAATTCATGTTTCTCTTACAGGCATGCTTTTTAAACTGATGTCTTATCCTTCTTAGTGCCTCAAACTATATCCTGTTCAGACGTGTTATAACAAGTTAGAATGTATTTATTTTAGTGCAAAATTGAATTCCATATATAGTTTTTTCATAATACGCATTTCTCATGGACTTTTTGAAGACCCCTCATAATGGCAAAACTATACTATACTAGGGATATAACCCTAACACACCCAGTAGAAAATGTACAGAATATGTCTGGTTTTAAGAAAGTGTAATAAAGTTGGGTAATTCCTCTTAGCCATTCAGAAGTGGCCCCAAAGCTGAAAGAATAAGAAACAGAAATGCTTACTCTATTACATAACATATGAATACATTTGAAGCCCTAATGCTCTGAACAGGAGAAAGAGCTCTGAAGGCAGTAAATTCCCCTTGTAATGGATGAAGTTGTGGAGGGAAGATACACTGTTTAGTTAAAAAAATAAAATGAAAAGAAACCGCGCAGAATGATTCTATAATATCGTTAAACTTATGTGTTAAAGTTTTTAAAGTAAAAAAAAGTTGCAGTAAGCAAAGGTTAATTTATTATTGAAGAAAGAAAAATATTTTAAATAATTTTAGTTTAACCTAAGTGTACAGTGTTTATGAAGTCCACAGGAGTCTACGGTCATGTCTTAGGACTTCACTTTCACTCTCGTGTCACCCAGAGCAACCTGCAGTCCTGCAAGCTCCATTCATGTTAAGTACCGTATACAGGTGTGCCATTTTTAAGCTGTTAGACCTATTTTTACAGAATCTCCTCAATGCTTAGATACACATATACTATTGTGTTACGGTTGCCAACTATATTCAGTATAGTCACATGCTGTACAAGTTTGTAGCCTAGGAGAAACAGGCTGTACCATCTAGCCTAGCTTTGTAGTAGCTCATACCATCTAGGTTTGTGTAAGCATACTCTCTGATGTTCACAAGACAAAATCGACTAACAATGCATTTTTCAGAATGTATTCCCATGTGACTGTATTTTCTATGAGAACACATGCACGTAACTGCATAAAAGATCTGAAAAGTCCACACCACTTGATAAGAGGGTACCTATGGGAAGCAGAAGCAGGCACTGGGAAGGCACAGGTACTCAAGGAGACTTTTTGCTTTATTAGTATGTTTTCTTTTTTTGGAATTACGTTAAAATGCACTTGCAGTGCTTCTGTCATTGAAAAGCTAATTTAATGACAGTCTCTCCTCTTGTCAAGCAGTAGAGATCAGAGCAGGACAAATTCTTGTCCTTTCATGTATCCAACTGACATCAACTTGTAGAAACATCACTGAAGATGTTCTGAATGGAAACTATTGTAACTCTAGGAGAAATAGAAGATGGGGAAATAGTTACTACAGCCACATCAGTGTACAGTAAACTGAGGACTTCAGTGAAGGTGAGCTACAGACTGGATCCAGAGGAGCTTTGATAAAAATTTAAAACACATGGCATTCTGGGGACACTGGCACATACTTTCTCAGATAAGGACTTCCATCATTAAAATGAAACTTGAACTATAATCTCTAATCATTCCCATTCCTACGAGCTCTGTTTGTCTTTATTATTGCTATGTCGTGTGTGTTTAAAATAGAAGTTTCCTTATTCCTAGCTACTAACCAACCTGTTGCAGTCTGACTTCTGCCTTTGGAATTGCTCCTGCCATGTCCATCAAAGGCATAGCAGTTGCCAAACTTGAGAGCCATTATTTCAGATCTTTAAAGAATTTCCTTAGACATTGATTCTACCGAGAGTACCTCCTGGACTCTCCTCCCTTGCTCTACAAGGCTAGCATCTCTGGCTCTCTTCTTATCTCTCTATGAATTCCTTGGCCTTTTTTACCGCTATTCTTTTTTTCTGCCTGTTTCTTAAGTATTGGTGTCCCTCGAGCTCAGTTCTGGGTCCCTGTGAGAATTGCCAAAATGGCCCGAATTCTGCCTCCATCCACCCACCCACCGCACCCACAGCCCTCACAGTATGACTTTGTAGGGTGGAGTCTGTTTCCCCATTCCTGGAATCAGGTTGGCCTTCAAGAGGAAGTGACGCTCTATTGGATCTGGACCGAGGCCTTGCATGCATCGTTTCCATCCTAGAGTCTGCCCAGCAGCAACAGAGCAAGCCTGAGCTGATGGGTGAGCTGTGCAATTGCAGGGTCAGATTCTATTTGACCTTGCAATCCATGTCCCAACCAATTGCCGTCAGCCCTAGAAATAGAATTACCTAGTTGACCAGCCGCTGAACCTAGACTTTTGAGAGAGTTCAGCCAGGGAAAAAAAAAAACTATCCAGCTGAGTACAGTCCAAGCAGCTGACCCACAGATTTATGAGCTAAATCAATGCTTGTTTATTATGTAACAAAAAGTCAACTGTTACAACCTCTTCTCAATTTTGGGGGGCCTCCTTACTCACAGGCATGACTTCAGCTTCCACGACCTGATGATGATTCTAGCACAGTGCCAAAAAATGTTTTGATGAGATGAAGACACAGGCTTTTGAGACCATGCTTTTGAAGAATATTCATTCTCTGGATTTCTTAGCTCCAGTACATCCTTATTTAGGACTTCCTCCTTTCATTATAGTCTGGACTTGATGTTATAACTATGGTTATAATTTTTAAACTTACAATGACTTATTTGAACAAAATAGTTGGAAAGATCAGAAACTGAAAGAAAACATACAGTGCTAGCTTTTAGTCCTTACTAACGTATTTGACTAAAACCCACACTACACTTGAAAATAAATCCTAATGTGGGTGTCTGGCTTAGTGCACATGAATGTGGAGCCTACCCCAGTCAACAGTGGTGCCTAGCAAACCACTCCAACATTTAGTAACTACAGAAAACTTCATCTTCTTAGGCTCACAAGGTTGGGGATTTGGAAAGGGCTTAGCAGGGACAGTTTATCTCCACCCCATGGTGTCTGGGCCTCAGATAGGAAGGTAAGAAGGCTGAGGGGGTGAGTCAATGGCTCAGGACTGGAATATTCTGGAGGCAACTTCACTAACACACCTGTGGCTGACACTGGCCATCGGCTGAACTTCAGCTGGAAGCTGGGCTACTCTCCAAGTGCTCTCTCTGCCTTGGGTTGGTTTGGGCTTCCTCACAGCATGGTAGCTAGGTTCCCAGAAGAGGCATGTCAAGAAAGCCAGGTTGAAATGCTTGGCATCTTTACAATGTCGTCTAGCCTCAGAGGTCACATAACATCAGTTTAGCCACACTCTTAGTCAAGGCTATAATGAAATCAGCTCAAATTCTAGTGCAGGAGACTGCTTGCTCAATAGAAGGAGTGAGTGTCAAGGTCATACTGTTTTTGTGTGTGTGTGTGCATGTTTTATTTTTAAAGCACATTGAATGGATGGCATTGCCGTGGTGATTCTTGGAAATTGCAGTCTGAAACTGAAGCATATGCAAAATGCATCTGGGAGGAGGATCCAAGATGGCTGAATAGGAACAGCTCTGGAGTGCAGTTCCCAGTGAGAACAGCGCAGAGGGTGAGTGGTCACTGCATTTCCTTACAAGTTCACTGCCCAAAGAGAAGGAGATTCCCAGGCCAAAAAGCACCACGAGTTTTCAGCATAACGGTTTCAGCTGGTGCTAGGTCAGCACACAGACACACAAATCTGGGCGGCTGTTTCGATTGGCACCTGGAATGCCTGGGAGACAGAGCCACCCGTTCAACTGAAAGGGGGGGGCTAAGACAGGGCGCCAGGTGATCTGACTTGGCGGGTACCACCCCCACAAAACAAGCAAGCTGAAACGCTCTGGACTGAGAGTTTCCCAGCAAGCGCAGCTGGACCCAGGATGGTCCAGCTCACTTGGGGGAAGGGTGTCCCCCTCTACTGAGGCAGTCCACCACTACCAAGGCAGTTCACACAGTAGCTGGGCAGAGCCTGCGGCAGCTCAGTAACACCTCTGCTGGCAGACTGTGACTAGAGTACTCCATGAAGGGCAGGGCATCTATGAAAAAAGGCAACAGCATGACAGGAACTTATAAATAAAGTGAACCTTCCTAGGAGAGAGCACCTGGGAAAAGAGGCAGTTATGAGTTCAGCTGCAGCAGACTTAAAGGTACCTGACCAGTAGCTCTGCAGGGAACAACAGAGCTCCCAGCACAGCACTTGAGCTCCTATAAGGGACAGACTGTCTCCTCAAGCAACTCTCCATTCCCCATATACCCAAAGAGACACCTCATAAAGGAGAGCTCAGGCTGACATCTGGTGGGTAGCCTTCTGGGACGAGGATAACAGCAGAAGAAACCAGCAGCAACACTTACTGTTCTGCAGGCCCTGCAGGTGATCCCCAGGCAAGCAGGGTCTGGAGTGGACCTCCAGCAGCCCTGTAGCAGAGGGGCCTGATGGTTAGAAGGAAAACTAAGAAGCAGAAAGAAATAGCTTCAACATCAAGAAAAAGGACTTTCACTCAGAGACCACATCCAAAAGTCACCAACTCAAAGACCACAGGTAGATAAAGCCACTAAGATGGAAAGAAACCAGCGCAAAAAGGATGAAAACACCAAAAACTAGAACACTTCTCCTCCTCCAAGGGATTACAACTCATCACCAGCAAAGGAACAAAGCTGGATGCAGAATGAATCTGATGAATTGACAGAAACAGGCTTCATAAGGTGGGTAATAAGAAACTTCTCTGAGTCAAAAGAACATGTGTTAACCCAGTGCAAAGAAACTAAGAACTAGAAAAAAGCTTAGATGAGATGCTAACTAGAATAAACAGCTTACAGAAGAATATAAATGACCTGATGGAGCTGAAAAGCACAGCACGAGAACTTTGTGAAGCATACGCAAGTTTCAATAGCCAAATCGACCAAGCAGAAGAAAGGATATCAGAGATTGAAGATCAACTCAATGAAATAAAACAAGAAGGCAAGAACACAGAAAAAAGAGTGAAAAGAAATGAACAAAGCCTCCAAAAATATGGGATTATGTGAAAAGACCTAATCTATATTTGATAGGTGTACCTGAATGTGATGGAGAGAATGAATCCAAGCTGGAAAACACTCTTCAGGATATTATTCAGGAGAACTTCCCCAACCTAGCAAGGCAGGCCAACATTCAAGTCCAGGAAATACAGAGAACACCACAAAGATATTCCTCAAGAAGAGCAACCTCAAGGCACTGAATTGTCAGATTCACCAGGGTTGAAATGAAGGAGAAAATGCTAAGAGCAGCAAGAGAGAAAGGTTGGGTTACCCACAAAGGGAAGCCCATCAGACTCACAGCGGCTCTCTCCACAGAAACCCTATAAGCCAGAAGAAAGTGGGGGCGAATTTTCAACATCCTTAAAGAAAAGAACTTTCACCTAGAATTTCATATCCAGCCAAACTAAGATTCATAAGTGAAGGAGAAAGAAAATCTTTTATGGTCAAGCAATTGCTGAGAGATTTTATCACCATCAGGCCTGCCTTACAAGAGCTCCTGAAAGAAGCACTAAACAAGGAAAGGAACAACCAGTACCAGCCACTCCAAAAATGCACCAAATGGTAACGACCATTGACACAATGAAGAAAATGTGTCAACTAACAGGCAAAACATCATCAAAATCATACATAACAATATTAACCTTAAATGTAAATGGACTAAATGCTCCAATCAAAAGACACAGACTGGCAAATTGGATAAAAAGTCAAAATCCATCAGTGTGCTGTATTCAGGAAACCTATCTCACCTGCAAGGACACACATAGGCTAAAAACAAAGGGATAGAGGAAGATTTCTCAAGCAAATGGACAGCAAAAACAAAAAACAAAAGCAGGAGTTGTAATCCTAGTCTCTGATAAAATGGACTTTAAACTAATAAAGATCGAAAGAGACAAAGAAGGGCATTATATAATGGAAAAAGGACCAAGGCATCAAGAAGAGCTAATGATCCTAAATATATATGCACCCAATACAGGAGCACTCAGGTACATAAAGCAAGTTCTTAATGATCTACAAAGAGACTTAGACTCCCACACAATAATAATGGGAGACTTTAACACTCCACTGTCAATATTAGACAGATCAATGAGACAGAAAATTTAACAAGATATTCAGGACTTGAACTCAGACCTGGACCAAGCAGACCTAATAGACATCTACAGAAATCTCCACCACAAATACACAGAATATACATTTTTCTCAGCACTACATCACACCTACTCTAAAATTGACCACATAATTGGAAGTAAATCATTCCTCAGCAAATGCAAAAGAACAGAAATCATAACAAACAGCCTCAGACCACAGTGCAATCAAATTAGAACTCAGAATTAAGAAACTAACTCAGAACTGCAGAACTTCATGGAAACTGAACAACTGGCTCCTGAATGTCGACTGGATAAACAATGAAATGAAGGCAGAAATAAACAAGAACGAAGACACAGTGTACCAGAATCTCTGGGACACATTTAAAGCAGTGTCTAGAGGGAAATTTATAGCAATAAATGCCCACAGGAGAAGCGAGGAAAGATCTAAAATCAACACCCTATCATCCAAATTGAAAGGGCTAGAGGAGCAAGATAAAAAAAACTTAAAAGCTAGCAGAAGACAAGAAATACCTAAGATCAAAGCAGAACTGAAAGAGATAGAGACACAAAAAACCCATCAAAAAAATCAATAAATCCAGGAGCTGGTTTTTTGAAAAGTTCAACAAAATAGACAGACTGCTAGTCAGATTAATAAAAAAGAAAAGGGAGAAGAATAAAATAGGTGCAATAAAAAATGAAAAAGGAGATATCACCACTGATTCCACAGAAATACAAACCATCATCAGAGATTACTACAAACAACTCTATGCACATAAACCAGTAAACCTGGAAAAAATGGACAAATTCCTGGACACTTGCATCCTCCCAAGCCTAAACCAGTAAGAATTTGAAACCTTGAACAGACCAATAACAAGGGCTGAAGTTGAGGCAGCAATTAATAGCCTACCAACCAAAAAAAGTCCAGGTCCAGACGAATTCACAGGTGAATTCTACCAGACGTACAAAGAGGAGCTGGCACCATTCCTTCTGAAACTCTTCCAAACAATACAAAAAGAGGGAATCCTTCCCAGATCATTTTATGAGACCAACATCATCCTGATATCAAAACCCAGCAGAGACTCAACAACAAAAAAAAGAAAACTTCAGGCCAATATCCATGATGAACACCGATGCAAAAATCTTCAATAAACTACTGGCAAACCGATTACAACAGCACATCAAAAAGCTTATTTATCATGATCAATTAGGCTTCATTCTGGGGATGCAAGGCTGGTTCAACACACACAAGTCTATAAACGTAATACACCATAAACAGAACCAAAGACAAAAACCACATGATTATCTCAATAGATGCAGAGAAGGCCTTTGACAAAATTCAACAGCCCTTTATAGTAAAAAATCCCAATAAACTAGGTATCGAAAGAACGTATCTCAAAATAATAAAAGCTATTTACAACAAACCTACAGCCAATATCATACTGAATGGGCAAAAACTGGAAGCATTCCCTTTGAAATCTGGCACTAGACAAGGATGCCCTCTCTCACCACTCCTATTTAATATAGTATTGGAAGTTCTAGCCAGATAAATTAGACAAGAAAAAAAAAGCGTATTCAATTAGGAAAGGAGAAAGTCAAATTGTCTCTATTCGCAGATGAAATGATTGTATATTTACAAGATCCTATCGTCTCAGCCCAAAATCTCCTGAAACTGATAAGCAACTTCAGCAAAGTCTCAGGATACAAAATCAATGTGCAGAAATCACAAGCATTTCTATACACCAATAACAGACTAATAGAGAGCCAAATGATGAGTGAACTCCCATTCACAATTGCTACAAAGGGAATAAAATACCTAGGAATAAAACTAACAAAGGATGTAAAAGACCTCTTCAAGGAGAACTACAAACCACTGCTAAAGGAAATAAGAGAGGACACAAACAGATGGAGAAACATTCCATGCTCATGGTTAGGAAGAATCAATATCACGAAAATGGCCATAGTGCCCAAAGTAATTTATAGATTCAATGCTATCCCCATCAAGCTGCCAATGACCTTCTTCATAGAACTGGAAAAAAACACCTTAAACTTCACATGAAACCAAAAAAGAGCCCAAATAGCCAAGACAATCCTAAGCAAAAAGAACAAAGCTGGAGGCATCATGCTATCTGATTTCAAACTATATTACAAAGGTACAGTAATCAAAACAGCATGGTACTAGTACCAAAACAGAGATCTAGACCAAACATCTGATCTTTGACAAACCTGACAAAAACAAGCAATGGGGAAAAGATTTCCTGTTTAATAAATGGTGTTAGGAAAACTGGCTAGCAGTGTGCAGAAAGCAGAAACTGGACCCCTTCCTGACATCTTAGACTAAAATTAACTGCAGATGGTTTAAAGACTTAAACATAAGACCTAACACCATAAAAACTCTTGAAGAAAACCTGGGCAAAACCATTCAGAACATAGGAATAAGCAAGGACTTAATGACTAAAATACCAAAAGCATTGGCAACAAAAGCCAAAATAGACAAAGGGGACCTAATTAAACTCCAGAGCTTCTGTACAGTAAAAGAAGCAATCGTTAAGGTGAACCAGCAACCAACAGAATAGGAAAAAGTTTTGCAATCTGCCCATCTGACAAAGGGCTAATATCCAGAATCTACAAAGAACTAAAACAAATTTACAAGAAAAAAACAAACAAACCCATCCAAAAGTGGGCGAAGGATATGAACAGATGCGCTTTTCAAAAGAAGACATATATGAGGCCAACAAACATATAAAAAAATGCTCATCATCACTGATGATTAGAGAAATGCAAGTCAAAACCACACTGAGATATCACCTCATGCCAGTTAGAATGGCGATCTTAAAAAATCTGGAGACAACAGATGCTGGAGAGGATGTGGAGAAATAGGAACACTTTTACACTGTTGGTGGGAGTGTAAACTAGTTCAACCACTGTGGAAGACAGTGTGTCACTCCCTCAAGGACCTAGAAATAGAAATTCCATTTGACCCAGCAATCCCATTACTGGGTATATACCCAAAGGATTATAAACCATTTTATTATAAAGACACATGCACATGTATGTTCATAGCAGCACTGTTCACAATAGCAAAGACCTGGTACCAACTCAAATGCCCATCGACGATAGACTGGACAAGGAAAATGTGGCACATACACACCATGGAATGCTATGTAGTCATAAAAAATGATGAGTTCATGTCCTTTGTAGGGACATGGATGAATCTAGAAACCATCATTCTCAGCAAACTGACACAAGAACAGAAAATCAAACACTGCATGTTCTCACTCATAGGCGGGTGTTGAACAATAAGAACACATGGACACAGGGAGGGGAGCATCACGAACTGGGGTCTGTTTGGGGGAGCAAGGGAGGACCAGTTGGGGGGTGGGGAGGTCGGGGAGGGATAACATGGGGAGAAATGCCAGATGTAGGTGATGGGGGGATGGAGGCAGCAAACTACATTGCCATATGTGTACCTATTCAACAGTCCTAATGATCTGCACATGTACCCCAGAACCTAAAGTACAATAAAAAATAAAATGCATGCAAAAATTCAGACATCTGTTCCTCACAAGAAAAGGAGACACCGCAGATCACCCTTTATGAGGTGAGTTTGAGAAACAAGGAGGGGTCTTCGAAGACATTTGGTAGCTTGCCAATTTGATAAGCTGTTTGAATAACCTAAAACAGTGTTTCTCAAATAAAGGCCCTCCCTCTATAAGAGGTCTTTTATGTCAGTAATAAAGGCATTGCTAGTATTTCAAAGTATTAGAGAAATTATGCATTGATTGGGCACAAAATAACTGAAATAAAACCTTTTTTTCTATTTTGGGATGGAATGCAGGCTAAATGAAGTTGTGACTCAAATTTACATATGTTTTTATTAAGTAAGAAAACAATCACTGAATGAATATATCTTATTTGTTAGATAACTATTTCAAAATATGATATCCTGCTATAGAAGGACAGGGATTAGAAACAGAAATTTTGCTATAAGTTTTGTTTTGACAAATTTAAAAAAAGAGCAATAAAAATAATGGAGCTAAGAGCCAAGAGCCTCCCACCCACAACTGGTGACTGATGACATGATGTCAGATTGGCTCCATCTTTTGAAATATAAACGAAATAAAACAAATGAAACTGGCTTTGTATCATTCCTGCTTCTGTCTCCCTTGCCCACAGAGCACTCATTATTAAGAATCACAAATATTCTAACAACCCCAAAATGCTCCATATGTATTTATATTCATCAATAGTTTCTATTGCATATCTGATGATTGATATAATTTGTCTCATGCTGCAAATGTCTTTTCCATTCAAAATATATTTTAGTTTTTACATGTTGTTCACCTCTTTCTAACTGCTCTATAGAATTCCATGGTGTGAATGCATCATTGTTTTTTTCTTTTTTTTCTTTTGAGATAGGGTCTTGTTCTGCCACCCAGGCTGCTGCTCCCTGCAGCCTTGACATTCCAAGTTCAAGTGATCCTCCCACCTCAGCTTCCCAAGTAGCTGGGGCTACAGGCACACATCACCATGCCTGACTAATTTTTGTAATCCTGGCACTTTGGGAGGCCAAGGCTGGAGGATTTCTTGAGCTCAGGAGTTTGAGACCAGCCTGGACAACACGGAGAGAACTCATCTCTACAAAAAACACATGCCTGGCTAATTTTTATGTTTTTTGTAGTGATGATATCTCACTATGTTGCCCAGGCTGGTCTCAAACTCCTGAGCTCAAGTGATCCACCTGCCTTGGCCTCCCAAAGTGCTGGGATTAAAGCGTGAACCATTGCACCTGGCCTAATACATCTTAGTCTAACCAGGCAGTGGATGTTTAGATCATTTCCATTGTTGTGCTATTCTGAAGAATGCTGCAGTGGAGCTCCTTGAATATGTCCTACTGTGTCTACATGGAAGAGTTTCTCTCTGGAAACATTTAAACCTAGAAGTTTTTAGATCATAGGATAGGTACATTTTCAGTTTTACTACATACTCCAAACAATTTGTATCTATAAATGCCTTGGCAAATTTTATTAAAAATATATTGTGTGCAAAGCATTGCTTTACCATCTGTGAGAATATGCAGGTGAGCCACAGTCCCTGACTGATGACAGGAGTCACCCAGTGATCTGACAGCAGACGTACCCCTCATCATAGATGTTTAACGGAGGCCAGATGAGAATCAGTTCAGAAGCCAAGGTCCCAGCACTGAGAAGATCCAGATGATTCTTTGGATTCAGGTTCATTTAAGATTCAGTGATTGGGTTGGGCATGCGTCTGTAATCTTAGCACTTTGGGAGGCCGAGGCTGGTGGATCACTTGAGGTCAGAAGTTTGAGACCAGCCTGACCAACATGGTGAAACCTCGTCTCTACTAAGAATACAAAAATTAGCTGGGCATGGTGGTGGGCACCTGTAATCCCAGCTACTCAGGAGGCCAAGGCAGGAGAATCACTTGTACCCAGGAGGTTGCAGTGAGCCGAGATTGCGCCACTGCACTCCAGCCTGGGTGACAGAGAGAAATTCCTTAAAAAAAAAATTAAAAATTAAAAAAAGTTTCAATGATTGCCTGCAATTCTTATGTTTACCTTCCTCTCCAAAGTAATCAATATTTATTTTCTACTTTAAAATCTATTTTTGTATTTTGCTTCTGTAAACATACGTTCATTGTAAAAAACATTAAGAAATTAAGAATAATATAAAGAAGCATGTATTAAAATCACCCAATGCGGCAGTTTCACAAAAAATTAGAAATAGAAGTATTATATGATCCAGCAATTTTACTTCTGATTATATAGACGAAAGAATGGCAGGCAAGGACTCAAAGAGATATGTGAGATATAAACACCCATGTTCATAATAACCAAAAAGTGGAAGCCACCCAAGTCTCCATGTACAATGAACGCATCAACAAAATGTGAGAGAGAGATATATATATGCATGTATGTGTATAATAACAGAATACAATTAATATATAATATAGATAACATAACAGAATATGATGAAGCCCTAAACAGGGAGGACATTCTGACACATGCTACAACATGGATGAACTTGAGGACATTATGCTAAATGAAATAAACAATAGCAAAATAAAGAAAACAATAATAACCAAGTGAACAAATACCTAATTATTACATTAATGTAAGGTGTCTAGGGTCAAATTCATAGAGACGGTGGTTGCCAGGGGCTGGGGCAGGGAAATGGGACATTATTGTTTAATAGGTATGAAGCTTCAGTTTTGCGAGATGAAGAGTTCTGGAGATGGGCAGTGGTGATGTTTGCTGATATGGTTTCGCTCTATGTCCCCACTGAAATCTCAGGTCAAATTGTAATCCCTAGTATTAGAGGAGGTTCCTGGTGGGAGGTGATTGAATTGTGGGGCAGACTTCACCCTTGCTGTTCGTGTGATAGAATTCTTAGATATGGTTGTCTGAAGTTTGTAGCACCTTCCCCTTTGCTCTGTCTCTCACTCCACCATAAGAAGAAGGTGCATGCTTCCTCTTCACCTTCTGCCATGATTCTAAGTTTCCTGAGGCTTCCTCAACCATACTTCCCGTACAGTCTGCAGCACTGTGAGCCAATTAAACCTCTTGAATTACCCAGTCTCAGATCTTTATAGCAGTGTGAGAACAGATTAACACATTTGCATAACAATGTGAATGTACTTAATGCCACTGAACTGGATGCTTAAAAATGGTAAATTTTATGTTATGTGTATTTTACCACAATTAAAAAGAAATCTTAAAAAGTGGCAAGAATGAGAAATGTTATCCTCAAGATACTGAAGATTTGTTTCAATCACAAAGATAAAGAAATCACCCTAAATATCACCACCCAACTTCAACATTAAAGATTCTGAAATTTAGCCAAAGAAAAGGAAGTGAGAGTGAATGACTTCTTTACTCAAAGGTTAATAAGAGAGTTTTGTTTTCTTTTCAGTTAAGAGGCCAAGTCATAGTGATCTATTAAACTACATTTAAATTTTAAACAGCATTTGACTGCTGACTCCAAAAGATGAGGATTTTAGCACTTTTATACTTCTTCCCAACTTCTGTCCTCTGACCTCCCAAGTTTTTGAAGATTTTTACTCTCAAGGCTTAGAAATGTACATTCTCTTCTGTAGTCATAAAGTGACTGGGGCTATAGCATTAATGCCCCACTTACATGAAGCACGTACTTAACGCCATTCCTATGACGGGCCTTTATTGTCAAGCGTTTTTCTAAAAAAAAAATGTATTAATTGACTGTATTTCATTAAGAAAGGGTCGAATGTGTTGATCTTTCTAACTCTATTATGCGGACACTTTTCACATGGCATTTATACTTGAGTGACACCTTGGCTTGGAATAAGTGCCTTTGGTTGCACTGTATTTCCTTCAGAACTTTGTAGAGTTGCTACTGTATTTTTGAGGATAGAGTAAAATGAGTAAAATCCCAACTCAATTGTCAGCCTTGTGAAGGATTTGATTTTTTTTTTTTTTTGCCCCATAGAATGAAAAATTTTCCACTCATCTTTGAGGTTCAATAATTTAATACATTTTTCAGACCATTAATCGTCAGGGAAATACAACTTAAAAAAAAACCATGAGATGCTGTATGCACACATTGCAGTGGCCAAAATTCAGAAGACGACAGCACTAAATGCTGGCGAGGACACAGAACCAGAACTCTCATCTGCTGTGCTGGGAATGTGCAGTGATACAGCCGCGCTGGAAAACTGTTCGGCGGTTCTGCGAAAACTTCATCATACACCTGCCACGACTCAGCCTTCCCACTCCCAAGTATTTAGCCAAGAGAAGGAAAAACTCACGTCCGTAGAAAGACTTGTGATAAAGGCTCATAGCAGCTTCGTTCAAAATAGCCAACACAGGCGGGAGGAAATCAGTGGTAACTGGATAAGCAGAAGGCAATGGAACACAATTTACCAATAAAAATAAATCACTGGAGGGCGATGTCTTCCTGCGTGGGGCGGGTTGCCTGCGGGGCGCTCTGAGGTCCCAGCGCCCGCCCCTGCTGCTCCATCTCGCAGGGCACACGAGCAGCCCCGCAGCCCCGCGCTCCGGGTGCGCCCCAGCAGGTTCTAGTCCTCCCGGCCCCGGACAGATGGAGGCCACGGCCCTGATGCGCCCGCCTGGGCTGGGACTGCAGACCGGGGAGCCCTGGGCAGGGGCCGGGAGGCCGGTCACAGGTCACTCCTGGTTTCCATGTGACCTGAGCAGGTTTGCACACAATGGAAAGCGTGCATTCTTAAAATATTCTTAAAATCTTCCGCAAGCAGCGCTGGGAAGCGAGGCGCTCAGGGCCTCTTTTCCCTCCGTTACCCAAATAACACTTGAGTCACCCGAGGGTCACCCACGAGGCCGCCCCACGCGGTAGAGTCGGGAGCGGAGGCATAGCCTGTGCCAGCAGGAGGTCCGGACGTCCGCGGTATCCCCGGTGGGCGTCCACGCAGGGCTCAGGGCGCACTCTCCCGGACGCTTCCGCCTCCTCGTTTCCGCGCGCGCATGCGCTGGTGACTTCCGGGAGGAAACTCCGCGAGGCGAGCGCCCGGCCGCAGGCCCGCGCTGTGCCCCACCACGTGGACCCAACGGGGCTTCCTCCTGGGATGAGCTGCCAGCCGGCGCGCACACAGGACAGCCCCGTGAGCGAGAGTTCCAGTGATTTCCAGCACCTTCAGGGCAGAGCCCGCAGCCTCCTCTGGGAAACTCCACGTAGGAGCCTCGCCACGACCAGTTGGCTGACCGTTCCCAAGGCTGCTTCCTCATGGACGCGGTGCAGGAGCAGAGGGAGCAATCGGTGGATGCGAGTGACAGCCAGCTGCAGGACAGACGCAGAGCTCCCGAGGGTGCGGGATCAGACCAGGAACCGCAGGCGGGGTAGGAAAAGGGCACCAGAAAAGCTCAGGGCGGCTGCCAGCTCCTGTCCCCGGGCCCCTCCGTCCTCCTGTCCCCCAGGTGGGAGGGCTGCCAGCAACGAACCGTGGCCCACAGTATGTCAACACCCCAGGGATCATCTAATCCAGGGATTCTTTTTTCAAAATGTGTAAACATGGAGAGCTGTTTTTCAAACAAATAGAATGTGGGAAACAGATCAAAATGAGAAAATGGGGGGAAAAAATAAACAAATGACTGATAACGCACAGCGCTATGGAAAAATCCCAAAACCATTATGCGTAGTGAAAAAAGCTAGACACAAAAGATATATAACTGTATGCTCCTATTTGTGTAAAATTTCAGTAAAGGCAAACTAATCTATAGTGTCAACAAGCAGATCAAGAGAGATTGGGTCAGAGGGAGGAATGGACTACAGAGGAGGAACACCTGCCATTGATGGAAATGTTCTGTTTTCTTGGTATTGACAGTGGTTCTTGGATGTCTGTATCTGTCAAACTCAATGAACCACACATTTTGAATGGGTGCACTTTTTTGCACATAAATCAGACCTCGATAAAGTTAAATCTTATCAATAATATAATAATTTAATTAGCGTATCTCTTGGCATTGAGTCTAGAATTTGATGTGTTCTTTTGGTCTAAAGATTGTATTTATTTTCATTTAGGATAAATTTTCTTGTATCTCTTCTTAATTTACTATTTATTTTCTGCTTAGTTTGAAATCTCTAGAACATCAATTATGCATATGTTGGATCATCTTTTTGTCTTCAGTATCAATTAGCTTTGCTCTGACATGTAGGTTTTTATCATCTGCATTCACTATGATTATATTAAGCCTTTCTTCAATATCAGTAATTTTCTTTTCAGCCATGTCTGTTTTGTATGTTGATTTTTCAAATTTCTTAATTCATTCTTTAATATTATTTTGTCTCTAGTTTTATGCTTTTCACAAAACTTTTTAATGTCATGGCAGACACAGAAAATGATAATATTTTTGCAGCATATGAATATAAATGACTGATGCTGTGGTCAGAAGACAACTTATCCAAGAATCTTCACTATTATAGGCCTTCTTCAGCCTTCCTGAAGGCCAAGAATATCAGTGTGTGGCATAAGTTGAGAAATTCTGCTCTATTTGTTTCTTTGGGCTGGAGTATTTCTTTTAATTTCATTTACTTTTTAAACATCCTGTCTTTTAACCCTTTTGTGTTATTAAATTCCTGTGTTAAATAGTTGTTTTATAATCACAGCCAACAGGTCTACGAAAATATGCTCAACATCACTAATGATCAGAGAAATGTAAATCAAAACCACAGTGAGATATTGTCCTACCCCAGGCAGAATGACTATTACTAAAAAGACAAAACCAACCAACCAACCAAACAAACAAAAAACAGATGCTGGAGAGGATGTAGAGAAAAGGAAACTCTTATACGCTGCTGGTGGAAACTAGTGTGGTCACTACAAATAACAGTATGGAGATTTCTCAACAAACTAAAAATGGAATTACCATTTAATCCAGCAATCCACCCAAAAGAAAAGAAATCAAAATATCAAAGGTTATCTGCACTCGAGTGTTCATTGCAGCACTGTTTACAATAACTAAAATATGAAATCAACTTAAGTGTCCATCAGTGAATGAATGGATAAAGAAAATGTACGTATACACAATAGAATACTATACAGCCATGAAAAAGAATGAAATCCTGTCGTTTGCAGCAACATGGATGGGACTGGAGATCATTATCTTAAGTGAAATAAATCAGGCCCGGAAAAACAAGTATCACATCTTCTCACATGTATGTGGGATCTAAAAACTTTGAACATGTGGAGGTACAGAGTGGAATATAGAGAACAGACTGGAGAGAGTGAGTTAGGAGAGGCAGGGGGAGGATGACGAGAAGTGAGTTAAATGGTACATTCAGGCAATAAGATAAAAGGAATAAAACCAATGTTTGATAACAGCATAGGGTAACTATACTTAACAGAAACACATTGCACTTGGCTGATGGATACCCTGAGTACCCTGAGTAAGTTTTCCTAATCCTTTCCCCTCCTAACTTCCACCCTCCTGTAGGCTCCAGACTTGCGCACTACATGATACACATGACACATATTTCTTCATGCAACCTATGAATTTGCAAAGAAAAAAGTAAAAAATTTGTTTTATATGTCAAAGCACTTTTGGAGAATTTACTCCATTTTTGGAGGAAAAGACTGTGTGTGTGTATGTATTTTATGTTACTCTCAAGCTGTATTTCCATTTGGCTGAAATAAGAGTATATAGAGCCCGCATTAAAAAAAAAACAATTCTTGCTCATATTTGTGTGGCTTTTTGTGTTGATACAGCAGTTATTTTTTCCATTGTGCTATCATTTGAGATCCAGGAATTTCGTGTTCCAGACAGTTTTTTGGTAGCCCACGAGTAAGGCAGGGAGGAAGGTGTCCAGCTGAGGTAATATTTGGTCTTCCTTAGACACTTGCACCCTAGTCTTGCTTCTGAGAGTTTGCTATAGATCCATGGCAGTATTGACTCCTCCCACCTGGAATGTATATACATCCCAGTGCTGGGGTCTGACCCTGGCTCTAGGCGTACAGTTCACTGAATAAGCTTCCCTTGTGAGGGACGCCAATGTGAGGTCACTAGCCATTGCTGTTTATGCCTCGTGTTTTACCTATTTCTTTCATCTTTGCAGCTCTGAGTATTTTAGAATATTAGTACAAAATTCTCAGATTTTATCTGTTTGCCAGTTTGACTTCTTTTTGTATTAACTTTTAAGTTCAGGAGTACAAGTACAGGTTTGTTATATCGGTAAACTTGAGTCATGGAGGTTTGTTGTGCAGATTATTTCACCACCACATATGAAGCCTAGTACCCATTAGTAATTTTTCCTAATCCTTTCCCTCTCCTAACCTCCACCCTCTGATAGGCCCCGGAGTGTGTTGTTCTCCTCTATGTGTCCATGTGTTCTCATTACTCAGCTCCCACTTATAAATAAGAATATGCAGTATTTAGTTTTCTATTCCTGTATTAGTTTGCTAAGGATAATGGCCTCCAGGTCCATCTATGTTCTCACAAAAGACATGACTTCATTCTTTTTCATGGCTGCAATAATGTCCGTTTACAGTGAACCAGATCCTTCAATTTAAAGGACATTATTGTGACACCCGGAGACACGTAAGTAAAGCCTGACGGTGGGTGGGGTGGTGGTCAGCACAGGTGTCACGCATGATGGCCACGGGTGGTCAAGGAGGAGTGTGTTCTTGTTTCTTGGAATTACACACCAAAGTTTTTGGTCATGTTAGGGCAGGAATTTCAGATAGTTTGGAAAAGAAAAAAAAAAGAGTAAAGCCAGATCAAAATAAATAAACCAGAAGCTAACTAATGAAAAGAGGAAATTTATATATAATGTTATCAGAAATCAGTAGAGAAGGGTTTAAATATCATGACTTAGCATTGGGGGGAAAAAGTTTTAAATTGCCACCTCACACAGTGCTCTAAGGTGTATTCTACGTGGAATAAAAAGATGAATGTCACAAGCTAGACCAAGGGCCAATGTCCTGCCATATATGGAGAATACTTTAAAAATGGATCAAAACCCCTATCAAATCCCCATGGCATTTTTGCAGAAATAGTAAAATCCACCCTAAAATTCATATGGAATTTCAAGGAACATTGAATTGCCAAAACAATGTTGAAGAACAAAGTTGGAGGTCTCACACTTCCTGACTTCAAAACATATTACAAAGCTAGAGTAGTTTAAAAAACATGATACTGGCATAAAGATATACCTATAGACCAATGGAATAAAATACACAGCCCAGAAGTAAACTCATGCGTATATGGACGAATGACTTTCAACAAGGGTGCCAAGATCATTCAGTGGGGGAAAAGGCAGTCTTGCCCTCAAGTGATGTTGAGGAATTTGGACATTCATTCACGGACAAAAGAATGAAGTTGGACCCTTACCTTGTACCACATATAAATCTTACTTAATATTAATTACCACATATGAATACACTTGTATTAATTATACTTTTAAGTCTTATTAAATATTATTTTACAAGAGTCAGCTCTTAAATGTAAGACTAAAACTATAACACTCTTAGAAGAAAACACAGGGAACCACCTTCATGACATTGCAGTTGGCAGTAATTTATTGGATATGACACAAAGCACAGGCAACAGAGGAAACAAGGGATAAATTTGACCACATCAATATTTAAAACTGTGCACCAAGGACACAACCATCAAAGGCAACCCATGAGATGTGAGAAAATATGTGCAAATCAGATACCTGATAAAGGACTTAATACCTAGAATATATAAAGAACTCCCACGACTCAACAACAACAACAAAATATTTAAAAATGGACAAAGGAATTAAATAGACATTTCTTCAAGGAAGATCTACAAACGGCCAATAAGCACATGGAAAGATGCACAACATCAGTATTCACTAGGGAAATGCAAATCAGAACCGCGGAGAGACAGCAGCTCACACCCGCTAGGATGGCCACTGTGGAAGATGATTCCGGAGTTGACAGACATGGATATTTTCTCTCACCACAATGAATTAAACTAGAAATAAGTAATAAAAAGACACTTGAAAAATTCTCACGTATACCAAGTAAGATATACACATCTGAGTAACCCATGAGCCACAGAAGATAACATGGTGGAAATTTAAAAGTGTTTTGAACTAAACGATAATGAAAGTACTACATTTCAGTAGCTTTTAGTAGCTAAAGCCTTGAATGAAGAGAAGTGTGAACTTAGAAACATATATCACAGGGGAAAACAGCCAAAATAAGCTGAGTATGCATTTTATGAAGTTAGAAAAATAGCAGCATTTTAAACCCAAAGAAAGTATAAAAATAAAAGCAAAAATTAATGAAATAGGAAATAAATGTGTAATAGACAAGATGAATAAAATCATTACTTGGTTCTTTGAAATAACTAAAAAAATTAAACATCCATTGGTGAGACTGATCAAAGAAAAGAAGGAAGGCATAAAATTTTCAAGAATATAAAAAGGCATATCAAATCTTTCTTATTAAAGTGATAAGAGGATATTATTAGCAACTTTTTAATCAATAAACTTGAAATTTTAGATAAAATAGACAAATTCCTTTAAGAAGTACCAATTCCCAAAATACACACAAGAAAAACCTGTAGAGTCCTACGTCTGAATTTATTGTCTGAAGGTGTAATTTAAAACCTTCCCACTAAGAAATCTTTAATCCCAAATGAATTTGCCTGTAAATTCTTATAACCATCTAAGAATGAAATGGCAAACACAAATTCTTACAGAGAATAAGTAAAGAAGGAGCACTCCATATTTCTGTTATGAAATCAAAACAGCATTGATGCCAAAACCTGACATTTCAGGAGAGGAAAACTGCAAGCCAACTGTGTTAGGCCGTTTTTGCATCACTGTAAAGAAATACCCAAAACTGGGTAATTTGTAGAGAAAAGAGGTTTAACTGGCTCTGGTTCTGCGGGCTGTAAGGAAGCTTGGCGCCAGCATCTGCTCAGCTTCTGGGAGGCCTCAGGGAGCTTTTACTCATGGTGGAAGGTGAAGCGGGAGCAGGCACATCACCTGTTGAGAGCAGGAGTGAGAGAGGGAGGGAAGGTGCCACACACCTCAAACAACCAGGTCTCAGGAGAACTGATCCACGATCTAAGGATGCACCAAGGGGGTGGTACTGAACTACTGATGAGAAATCTACCCTGTGATCCAGTCACCTCCCACCGAGCCCACCCCACACTGGGGATCACATCTCAGCATGAGCTTTGGCAGGGACCGACACACAAACCACATCACTGACTACTCACGAGCCTAGATGTAAACCAAGAGCACGTCATGTTTATTCCAGGAATGCAAGAGGGGATAACATTTGGAAATTAACCAGTATATCACGTCAATAAGAAAGAAAAAAGAAAAATAATTCCATTGTCTTAATCCGTGCAGGAAAGTGTTTAATAAATACACATTTGTAATATAAAAATATGGAACTTTCTTATCCAAATTAAAGGAAGCTACAAAGACCTTAGAGCAAGTATCACACGGAAAATAGTAAAATGTTGATAGTGTTCTGTTTGAGGTTAGGAACAAACAAGACTGCCCACTGCCTCATGTAGGTTCACCTTTTCCTGCAGGTCCTCGCTGGTGCAGTAAGACAAGGAAATAAAAAAGATCGGGTAGGGAAAAAGTAAAACAACTCTATCAGTGGGTGATATGATTTTGTAT
>PVKP010025869.1:0-33154 GCA_004027715.1 Plecturocebus donacophilus
ACTTATATATCAGGTAATCACACACTTTTAAGTGATGCAAAGAACTAAAGAAATTTAACAAAGCTAGACAGACATCCTGAGACAAATGCAGATTCAAGTTAGAAGAGAAGCCATAGAGAATTACACACAAGCCCATGACTCCTTGTGAGTCTCATAGTTGTAGAGCACAAAAAACACTAAAGGTAATTTTACTAGTTTGATGTTAACAACTCTTCACCATTTTATTTTGAGGTTCCTCACAGTGCTGAGGAATCAACCCCAATACAAGATAGTGTTGTGTATTTGGCCACTGACATGGTTTGGCTCTGTGTCCCCACCCAAATCTCATCTTGTAGCTCCCATAATTCCCTATTGGGGTAGGAGGGATATGGTGGGAGATAACTGAATCACGGGGGCGAGTTTTTCCCATGCTGTTCTCGTGATAGTGAACAATTCTCACAAGATCTGATGGTTTTGGAAATGGGAGTTTCCCTGCCCAAGTTCTCTTCTCTTGTCTGCCACCATGTGAGATGTTCTTTTCACCTTCTGCCATGATTGTGAGGCCTCCCCTGCTATGTGGAATTGTAAGTCCATAAACATCTTTCTTTTATAAATTGCCCAGTCTCAGGTATGTCTTTATCAGCAGCATGAAAATGGACTAATACAGCCTCTGGCACAAGAGACTGTCAAAGGGAGAAACATATTGCTCCTTAGCAGGGAGAAGCAGCTTCCTACAAGCCTTGATGGAGTTCTAGAGCCAAGTCAGGGGAGCCCTGACATAAGAGCCTTGTAATGCAGTGGTGAAAATTAAAAACTTAGTAAATGTGGGATCATGTTTTTTTTTTTTAATATTTTTGCCATTATGAGTGAAAACCTCAGGAAAGGTAAGATTCATTTCCAGGATCAAAATTTTCATTTTACTTAGTCATAACCCATTTTCATGAAGAGGATTTACATTAATTACATTTTAAGTGATATGTCATCAACAAAAAAGTAAAATGTAAAATATAAACTCTATTGTCCAAATGTAGGTGTTGTGGTGACACCTCAACCATAGCGACAATGTCTCATTTGTTGTCTTGAACCTAGCAAAGCCCTTCATGAGTAGTAAACTGCGACTAAAAGAGAAGAAGCATAGCAAGCTCTAATTAATCAGGGAAGGTTTCATAGGGCTAATTTAATTTAGTATTTTGTTAATATATGGCAAATCCTCACTGATATTCAATGCACTTATTCATTCAACAAATACATATTTGCAGATAGGGGCAAATATTAATGTGCAGAAAAGAGTTAACATAGCAGTCTGGAGACTGACTGCCCATCCTTAGAAAATTCTGCTTATAAGGTTGGTCTTTGCCTGGCATTGAAGAAGTTGACTGAAAAACATTTCCCTACACTGATATAAAACTTTCTCTAAATGAAAAAGTGGCTTACCATACCTAAATGGTACACACAATGTGTTTTACACTGAACACCCTCTTCTGGGAGTCTAATTTAGAAACAGGCCAAATATGGTTTGGCTCTATGTCCTCACCCACAGCTAATCTCAAATTATAATCCCCATGTATTGAGGGGGGGACCTGGTGGGTGGTAATCAGATCACAGGGGTGGTTTCCCTATGCTGTTGTTATGACAGCGAGTGAGTTCTCATGAGATATGATGGTTTTAAAGTGTGGCACTTCTCCTTTGCTCACTCCTTCTCTCCTGATGCCACATAAAATGTGCCTTGCTTCCCCTTCACCTTCTTCCATGATTGTAAGTTTCCTGAGGCCTCTCCAGCCATAGTGAGTCAATTAAACCTCCTTTCTTCATAAATCACCCCATCATTTACATTAGCGTTCATTCTTGGTGTTGTACATTCTATGGGTTTTAATAAAAAAACAATAACAAAGGAATTATAATTTTATACAAAAAAATTAAGGGAAATAAAATTTGATACAAACACTTTATATAAAAAATTAAGGGAAATACAATTTGATACAAAAATAGTTGGTAAGGCTTGAAATTATGGAAAATTTGACTAGGATGTTATCAGTAGAGATGAAAAGAAGTCAATGGATTCAGGAAGTAGGATACACAAGTTTGGGTGATATATTTGATATGAAACATGAGTGTGATAAAAGTGATAAGGACTCTGGCTTTCCTGTGCAATGGGTATGAGCCCTACTCTACCAATAAGGTGTTTCTCACACACCCAACTGGTGCCTACCTATCGGGTGCATGAGAAACATCACATTTATAACTGTCTTAAATTGAATTTCAATTCTAAGACCCGGTCTTCTAGGCTACTCAGACTTCCTTCCTCTGCCTCTTTCCCAGGTCCTGTGAAGTCTCAGACTTCTGGTTCAGTGGTTGTCTGCCCACATCACCATTGAGATGGCCATGTTCCAGTTCCCTTCATCCCCTTGGCTCCTACAGTATTACCACTTGCAGGTTATAGGAACTTTTGACTGGGCTCCATCCAACCTCCCTAGGGACACCATGCAATGCTGATATAGTCATTTCCCTGAGGGCTAGCCACCTCCTAGGACACAGCTGTGGAAGCACCACACAGGTGTCCTGCAGAGACCCTCTTAAACTTCTCTCTTCCTTCCTAATAGGGGTACTCTTTATCCTTTCTCCTGGTCTCAAATGGCTTTCTCCCTCAACTCCTCCCTCTGTGAGTGACTTAAGATATTTGTGAATACCAGCCCTAGATTCTAGGCTCAGCCAAGTACCTAAAGATTGGAGTCACACAGATAGACGCGCACTGTGTCACAGAATGACACTGTTTTTAAATGAATATGGCAAAGTATGTGGAGAAAAAGCACAATTTCACATTTAAATACATTATTCTGCCACATTTCACTGGAGAAAGGGTGAAACCATTCACAGAGATAAGGAATACCATCAGATGAATAGGTTTGAGGCAAGAGACCACAGGTGTGATTTCTGGTATGGTAAGTTGTGACGCGTTTGAGATATCCAAGAGGAAATATTAAAAAGGCAATTGTATATACAAGTCTGGAGCTCTGTGGCTAACATTTTGTAGAGTTCAGTGCAAATGTCACTCATTATTTTCCCACAGTCATTCCCAGTGTGAACAAATAATGAGTTTTCTTACAGTGCAACAGCTCATAGGACCAAGCCTGTTTATTTCCAGCACTCTATTTGGTTCTCTAGTTTCACCAGTATTCTAAAAACCTCTTACAATTTCATATTGGAAAAAAAGGTATAAGAAAAGAAATTCAACAAAATACATTTTCCCCTCAGAATACTTAAATCTCATGAACTTACTTAAAGCTCCTTCAACTGTAAAACAAAGTATTGCAGATAAAGAAAATAATGTCCTTGGACATGAATGTCTCCTTTTCAACTGAGCACAATCTCTTTTCTGTTTTATCTGAACCATGCATTGTTTTCAGCATTCTTGTAACCCGTCCAAAAAAATAGCTCTTAAAATATTTAAGAATTATAAGAAACTGTCATTCAAAAAGCTGCTGAGTTGAGCCCTTCAAAGTGCTGGCTGAAGCCCCAGTCAGGAGCTTAGAGATAAAACTCCCATCTCCCTGGGACAGAGCACCTGGGGGAAGGGGCAGCTGTAGACACAACTTCAGCAGACTTAAACGTACCTGCCTGCTGGCTCTGAAGGGAGCAGCAGATCTCCCAGCACAGTGCTCAAGCTCTGTTAAGGGACAGACTGCCTCCTCAACTGGGTCCCTCACACTGCGCCTCCTTATGGGGAGACACCTCCCAGCAGGGGCTGACAGACACCTCATATAGGAGAGCTGCAGCTGGCATCTGGTGGGTGACCCTCTGGGACGAAGCTTCCAGAGGAAAGAGAAGACAGCAATCTTTGCTGTTCTGCAGCCTCCACTAGTGATACCCAGGCAAAAAGGGTCTGGAGTGGATCCCAGGCAAACTCCAGCAGACCTGAAGAAGAGGTACCTGGCTGCTGGAAGGAAAACTAACAAAAGGAAATATTAGCAACAACATCAACAAAAAGGACGACCACACAAACACTCCATCTGAAGACTACCAACAGCAAAGACCAAAGGTAGATAAATATATGATGAGGAAAAAACAGCTCAAAAAGGCTGAAAATGCTGAAAACCAGAATGCCTCTTCTCCTCCAAAGGATCACAACTCCTTATCAGCAAAACTGGACAGAGAATGAGTTTGACAAATTGACAGAAATAGGCTTCAGAAGATAGACAATAACCAACTTCTCTAAGCTAAAGGAGCATGGCATGTTCTAACCCAATGTAAGGAAGATAAGAACCTTGAAAAAAGGTTAGAGTAATTTCTAATTAGAATAACAAGTTTAAAGAAGAACGTAAATGACTCAATGGAGCTGCAAAACACAGCATGAGAACTTTGTGAAGCATACACAAGTATCAATAGCCGAATCAATCAAGCAGAAGAAAGGATATCAGAAACTGAAGATCAACTTAGTGAAATAAAGCATAAAGACAAGATTAGAGAAAAAAAGAATGAAAAGGAACAAACAAAGCCTCTAAGAAATATGGGACTATGGGAAAAGACCAAACCTACATTTGATTGGTGCACCTGAAAGTGATGGGGAGAATGGAACCAAGTTGGTAAACACACTTTGGGATATTATCCAGGAGAACCTCCCCCACCTAGCAAGACAGGCTAACATTCAAATTCAGGACACCACAAAGATACTCCTCTAGAAGAACAACCCCAAGACATATAATCGTCAGATTCACCAAGGTTGAAATGAAGGAAAAACTGTTAAGAGCAGCTAGAGAGAAGAGAGAAAGGTTGAGTTACCCACAAAGGGAAACCCATCAGACTTATAGCAGATCTCTCTGCAGAAACCCTACAAGCCAGAAGAGAGTGGGGGCCAATATTTAACATTCCTCAGAAGAGAATTTTCAACCCAGAATTTCATATCCAGTCAAACTAAGCTTCATAAGTGAAGGAGAAATAAAATCCTTTACAGATAAGCAAATGCTTTAATATTTCATCACCACCAGGCCTGCCTTACAAGAACTCCTGAAGGAAGCACTAAACATGGAAAGGAATAACTGGTACTAGCCACTGCAAAAACATACCAAATTGTAAAGACCACTGACACTATGAAGAAACTACATCAACTAATGGGCAAAATACTCACCTAGCATCATGACGGGATCAAATTCACACATAACAATATTAACCTTACATGTAAACAGGCTAAATGTCCCAATTAAAAGACACAGACTGGCACACTGGATGTAGAGTCAAGACCCATCAATGTGCTGTAGTCAGGAAACCCATCTCACATGGAAAGGCATACATAAGCTCAAAATAAAAGGATGAAGGAAGATTTACCAAGCAAATGGAAAAAAAAAAAAAAAAGCAGGGGTTGCGACTGTAGGTTCTGATAAAACAGATTTTAAACCAATGAAGGTCAAAAAAGACAAAGAAGGGCATTACATAATGGTAAAGGGATCAAAGCAACAAGAAGAGCTAATTATCCTAAATATATATGCACCCAACACAGGAGCACCCAGATGCATAAAGCAAGTTCTTAGATACCTACAAAGAGACTTAGACTCCCACACGATAATAGTGGGAGACTTTAACACACCACTGTCAATTTTAGACAGATCAACAGGACAGAAAATTAACAAGGATGATCAGTACTTGAACTCAGCTCTGGACCAAGCAGACTTAATAGAATCTACAGAACTCTCCACTCCAAATCAATAAAATATACATTCTTCTCAGCACCACATTGCACTTATTCTAAAACTGACCACATAATTGGAAGTAAAACAATCCTCAGCAAATGCAAAAGAACGGAAATCATAATAAACAGTCTTTCAGACCACAATGAAACCAAGTTAGAATTCAGTATTAGGAATCTCACTCAAAACCACACAACTACATGAAAACTGAACAATCTGCTCCTTTCGAATAAAGAAAGAAATTAAGGCAGAAATAATGAAGTTCTTTGAAATCAATGATAACAAAGACACAATGCACCAAAATCTCAGAGACACAGTTAAAGCAGTGTGTAGAGGAAGATTTATGGCACTAACTGCTCACATCAGAAAACTGGGAAGTTCTAAAATCAACACCCTAACATCACAATTAAAAGAACTAGAGAAGCAAGAGCAAACAAACTCAAAAGGTAGCAGAAGACAAGAAGTAAGATCAGAGCAGAACTGAAGGAGATAGAGACAAGAAAAACACTTCAAAAAATATCAATGACATCAGGAACTGCTTTTTTGAAAAGATCAACAAAATAGATAGACCGCTAGCCAGATTAATAAAGAGGAAAACAGAGAAGAATCAAATAGATACAATAAAAAATGATAAAGAGGAGACCACCACTCATCCCGCAGAAATATAAACTACCATCAGAAAAAACTATAAAAACTTCTCTGCAGATAAACTAGAAAATCTAGAAGAAATGGATAAATTTTTAGACACACATACCCTCCCAAAACTGAACCAGGAAGAAGTCAAATCTTTGAATAAACCCATAACAAATTCTGAAATTGAGACAGTAATTAATAGCCTGCCAACCAAAAAAAGCCCAGGATCAGATGGGATCACAACCTAATTCTACCAGAGGTACAAAGAGGAGCTGATACCTTTCCTTCTAAAACTATTCCAAACAATAAAAAGAGATGGACTCCCCACTAACTCATTTTATGAGGCCAGCATCATCCTGATACCAAAACCTGGCAGAGACACACACACAAAAAAAGAAAATTTCAGACCAATATCCCTGATGAACATCAATGTTAAAATCCTCAATAAAATGCTGGCAAACCAAATCTGGCAGCACGTTAAAAAGCTTATCCACAACAATCAAATGGGCTTCGTCCCTGGGATGCAAGGTTGGTTCAACATACACAAATCGATAAACATAATTCATCACCAAACAGAACCAAAAATCACATGATTATCTCAATAGATGCAGAAAAGGCCTTCGATAAAATTCAACACCGCTTCAGGCTAAAATAACTCAATAAACTAGATATTGATGCAACATATTTCAAAATAATAGGAGCTATTTATTACAAACCCATAGCCAATATCATACTGAACAGACAAAAGCTGAAAGCATTCCCTTTGAAAACCAGCATAAGACAAGGATGCCTTCTCTCACAACTCCTATTCAACATAGTATTGGAAGTTCTGGTCAGGGAAATCAGGCAAGAGAAATAAACAGAGGGTACTCAAATAGGAAGAGAGGAAGTAAAATTATCTCTGCTTGCAGATGACATGACTGTATATTTAGAAAACTCCATCATCTCAGTCCCAAAATCTCCTTAAGCTGATAAGCAACTTCAGCAAAGTCTCAGGATACAAAGTCAATGTGCAAAAATCACAAGCATCACCATACACCATAATAGACAGAGAATCAAATCATGAGTGGACTCCAATTCACAATTGCTACAACGAGAATAAAATACCTAGGTATAAAACTTACAAGGGATGTGAAGGACCTCTTCAAGGAGAACTACAAACCACTGCTCAAGGAAATGAAAGAGGACACAAACAAATGGAAAAACATTCTATGCTCATGGATAGAAAGAATCAATATCATGAAAATGGCCATACTGCCCAAAATAATTTATAGATTCAATGCTATGTCCATCAAGCTTCCATTGACTTTCTTCACAGAATTAGAAAAAACTACTTTAAATTTCATAAAGAACCAATAAAAGAACCCGTATGGCCAAGACAATCCTAAGCCAAAAGAACAAAGCTGGAGGCATCATGCTACCTGATTTCAAACTATACTACAAGGCTACAGTAACAAAAACAGCATGGTACTGGAAAAAAAACAGATATATAGACCAATGGAACAGAACAGAGGCCTCAGAAATAACATCCCATATCTATAGTCATCTGATCTTTGACAAACCTGACAAAAACAAGCAATGGGGAAAGGATTTCCTATCTAATAAATGCTCTTGGGAAAACTGGCTAGCCATATGGAGAAAACTGAAACTGGACCCCTTCCTTACACTTTATACAAAAATGAACTCAAGATAGATTAAAGATTTAAACATAAGACCAAAAACTATAAAAACCCTAGAAGAAAACCTAGGCAATACTATTCAGGACATAGGCATGGGCAAGGACTTCATGACTAAAACACCAAAAGCAATGGCAACAAAAGCCAAAATTGACAAATGGGATCTAATTAAACTAAAGAGCTTCTGTACGGCAAAAGAAACTATCATTAGTGTGAACAGGCAACCTATGGAATGGGAGAAAATTTTTGCTATCTATCCGTTTGACAAAGAGCTAATATCTGGAATCTACAAGGAACTTAAACAAATTTACAAGAAAACAATGTCATCAAAAAGTGGGCAAAGGATATGAACAGACATTTCCCAAAAGAAGACATCTATGCCTACAACAAACATACAAAAAAAAAAAATGCACATCATCACTGGTCATTAGAGAAATGCAAATCAAAACCACAGTGAGACACCATCTCATGCCAGTTAGAATGGTGATGATTAAAAAGCCAGAAAACAACAGATGCTGGAGAGGATGTGGAAAAATAGGAATGGTTTTACATTGTTGGTGGGAGTGTAAACTAGTTCAGTCATTGTGGAAGACAGTGTGGTGATTCCTCAAGGACCTAGAAACAGAAATACCATTTGACTTAGCAATTCAATTACTAGGTATATACCCAAAGGATTATAAATCATCCTACTATAAAGAAACATGTACAGGTATGTTTATTGCAGCATTTTTCACAATAGCAAAGACTTGGAACCAACTCAAAGCCCATCAGTGTTAGACTGGATAAAGAAAATGTGGCACATATACACCCTGGAATACTATGCAGCCATAAAAAGAAAGAGTTCATCTCTTTTGGAGGGACATGAATGAAGCTAGAAACCATCATTCTCAACAAACTAACACAGGAACAGGAAACCGAACACTGCATATTCTCACTCATAAGTGGGAGTTGAACAATGAGAACATATGAGACAGGGAGGGGAACATCACACTGGGGCCTGTTGGGGGTGGGGGGTAAGGGGAGGGATAGCATTAGGAGAAATACCTAATGTAGATGACAGGTTGATGGGTGCAGCAAAACACCATGGCAAATGTATACCTACGTAATAAACTTGCACGTTCCGCACATGTATCCCAAAACTTAAAGTATAATAATAATAAAGAGTAAAATAGAACAATCACAACAACAAAAGAGAAGTGCTAGCTGGCTAACGCAGTCCCCAGCTTCCATAACTATTGCCTCCTGTTGAAAGAACAATGTTGCAAAGAGGCAAGGATCCTAAGACACGGTTTAGGTTGCAGCGGTGCTTAAAGGAGGGAATACAGTGATGGTTTCTAAGTTTCTGTTTCTGGTTGGGCCAGTAAAGCACCTTTCTCATGCCTCTTTTCCATTTATCAGTGGAGACAGAAACTAAAAACCATGGCTTCAGGGTGCTAAAGTCTAAAACAAAACAAAACATGACAACAACAAATTAAGGCAGGCAGAGTGTAAAATGTTTAAGTTGTAAATATTTCAAATATTACAAAACCATGCCATAGGCACTCTATACTTGCATTTTTCTGTGACATTAATAGATTTTTATCCATATTGTTTCTGTTACGACTGGATAAGTTGCAGAACCAGATCACAGCTCCAACAAAAGGAAATATAAGCTGAGAAATAACACAGAGTTGACTACATACAAGGGGAGCGCATATCAAGATCGGAGATAGCTGGAAAGGCCACACTGATGCCATGTCTGCCAGCCACGGAGCTGGGTGCAAAACTTGCAGCTCCATTTAGAGTTTCTTCTCATCACTTCAAGGTAAAGCAAACCCACCCTGGTGAGCCCAGTCTGCTTTCCTGCATTCCTAAACACAGGAAAGAAAGGCTACCAGAAGAAGTTTATGTCATTTGGATCTCCTTTCACTGCACAAATCTCAAAATCTGGCACAAACCTGCCCTGAGGGTCTGGAGCCAGCGAACAGTGCTTCCTACCATCAATACTATGAAACTGGATAATGTTTCATAATGTTCTAAAATTCTAAATAAGTACAGAAAACACAGCTGCCTATGTAATAAAAAGAACGAAGTCAGCTTTCCATTGTAGCTCTCCTCTGTGATGTTTATGAGATAGGTACGATTTTGGCAAAATTCTGATGGCATGTATCACCTATAGATAGAGACCCAGAAATAATCGGTTCCTCCCTGAGATAATCAGAACTGGGGCAATCATATGTGAAATATAATAGAAGCCTTGGAATTAAAGAGATGCCTTCCTCAGGAAGCCCAATAAATGGCCTGACCAATCTGATTAACAACCAAAATAAAATTCTTCTTTGACTAAATGGAACCAGGCAAGGACTGGGATGGGGCCTGATGCAGAAAGGTGAGTAGAAACACTGTCCTCTTACCAAACAGCTCTTATTACGGTGAATAGTAAGTAGCCTTTTCAAAACAACTTTACATTAATTCAAACGAAGTGTTACTGATTACTGCTTATCATCAAAATATGGCTACAAGTGTTCTTTCTTCTTAAGTGCTTACCATGTGTCATCTTAAATAATTAGCTAATTAAAATACGATAAAATAGGATATTATGTGCAAGATATTGGACTGGGTGCTGGGAGAATATGGCCATGAATAAACACATGAGCACTATTTTCAAAGGACTTAACAATCTGGAAGGAAAGACAAGATGAGGAATTCTTTCAATAAGCAATTCATTCACTAATGTAGACAGAATGTGAGAAGCACAGGGGAGGTAATGAGAATTCAGCCTGCGAGTCCCTCTGAAACTGAGAATATCAGGGAAGGCACCAAGAAGGTAGCTGGATTTGAATGGGACCAAAAATGTTTGGCAAAATATTTCAAAATAAATATTGCATATTTTTCTTTCTTTCTTTCTTTCTTTGACAGAATCTCTGTCTCCAGGCTGGAAGGCAGTGGCCCCATCTTGCCTCACTGCACCCTCTGCCTCCTGGGTTGAAGCGATTCTCCTGCCTCAGCCTCCTGAGTAGTTAGGACTACAGGCACGCACCACCACACCCTGCTCATTTTTCTATTTTTAGTAGAGACAGGGTTTCACCATGTTGGCCAGGATGGTCTTGGTCTCAATCTCTTGACCTCATGATCCACCCACCTCAGCCTCCCAAGTGCTACAGGATTACAGGTGAGAGCTACCGCGCTGGGCCTATTGCATATTGTTCTGTAAGAGTAGTGCATACAATGCAAACCTTAGCTATTCCACAGGGCTTAAGCGAGGGGTTTAATGAAGCAAAAGAAAGAAATCATCCATGGTCTCACCAGATCCAAAGTCTTTTGACAGAGTGATAGAAGAAGGGGCACCTCAGGAGAAAGGACAGCACACACCAAGTACAGAGGTGGGAAGGTACAAGGAGAGGTAAGAAAATGTCAAGAGAGCCAGTTTGTATGGGATATAGGGCTTATATATGGGAGAATGGAACAATCTTTGCCTACTCCATAAACCTGAGGTAGGCACCGAAATGCCTAAAAGTCCTAAGAGGGAGCTGGGTTGAGATGCTGCGAAAGAGCGGACGGCAGCCCTCCTCTCTACTACCCTAAGCCCCGTTTGCCCTTCAGCACTGGATTCCTCTCCGCAGTGTAACCTAGCAGCGTCCCTTTTCTTCTAATTTCCTAAGAGGTTAAAAACTCTACTTGAACCAGAGGAAATTCTGATTCTGCTCAAGAGACAAAGATATCGCAGAGTAGATTACAGCCATCTTGACCAAGACTGATAACAGGGAGAACTATGAGGACCCTATTCAGAGCTTACCATATTAGCTAGGGGTCTACAAACTCCAAATTCAGGGAGTCTATGAGCTTACATAGAAAAAAAAATGCATGTTTACTTTTACTAATCTTTATACTATAATATTTCCTCTATTAAAAACTAATGCAGTGTTAGCAATATTTGTGACTTCATCACCAATGGAAAACACAGATATTTTCATCTAATGTTACAGTTACTGCGGTTAATTCAAAATATTATTTTATCACCATTTCAAAATTGGTTACTAGATCTATCACTGGATCTTGTTATCAGATGTGTAAATAAAGAAGCAATTAAAAAAAAGTTTGGTTAACTGTTCTTTATTTTAATTAGCCTTCTTTATAATTCTGTGTATTTGACCATTATTTAAATATATTATCCTGAGAAAGGTCCACGTGCTTCAGACTTCCAAAGAGGTTCATAGCTATAAAAAAAAAAAATAAGAAGAAGAACTTATAGCCACACAGGAATTAGGAATTTGTTCTAAAAGTCAGACTCAGTACCAAACTTTAGAAATAGAGGGGACTTTGTTCTAGATACAACAAAATCATTCAAATGTTAACTGTGGTGTTTGGTAAGAAAGGGCAACAGTTGCCCTCTAAGCATTGTCTCCAAAAGTGATGCCATTTTTTAGGGTAACATGTTGATGCAACTTTTTCTAAAATAGTGATGAAAAGGCATGAAAGGAATCAGTAAAAATACAGGATCTTGAGATATAGAAAGAAGTAAGCAGAGACAGCATCTGTTTAATCATCTGCTTCTCTCAGAGTCAAAGGTCCTAGCCCTGTCTTTTGGCTCAGCCTATCCTGACTTCACTGGATATGTCTCTAAAGCATGAATACTTGTACTTGTTTCTGTCTGACAATTCTGGATATGTGAGAATGATTGGACAGAAGAAAGAGAAATTGCTGTCTTTCCTGGGTGGGAAGATCAGAATGAGGAAATGGGAATTTATGAACTGGAAAAGCTGTACTATTAACAGTTGTTAACTTTGACACTTATGGGCGCTGACCAAACATCACTCAGAAAAAAGTATTCTCTCACCTTATAATATCATGATCATAGGGACAAATTGCCTGAGATCCTCCTTGAAGACAGTAAGATCTTAATTAGACCTTCCCGCCCGGAAACAAATCGCTAGATAAAGACAGGTAGGAGAGCTATAAAATTGGATGAGCCCGTGTACAACTGGTGTGGTTACACAACGTCAAAGGAACGTTGTACTTTTCCACTTGTATGTGTCCATTTACAGACCTCTGGTTCTGCAACTGAGTGGTCACGTGGCACTGGGCTCTTTCGATGCTGGACTTCAGCACTTATTTGAGGCACAGACAGAACCAGAGATAGAGAAAAAATAAACCTCTGAATGTGGCAGAGCTATAGGGCTAAGAATACATGTGAGTTCTGCAGGAGAGATACCATGACATCCTACATCCTATCTCTGCAAGTAGCAGCAGTGGGCAGTAGCCAGAACTAAATTGTAGAGACATATGAGCCCCTGAGGAGTCTCAGAAATCAACAGGGAGAAACTATGGATGAATAAAGCAAATAAATTGTCTTTGGCCAAGGAAATAGAATCTTAAAGGACTGAGATTTGGTTATTACCGTGACTGTGGCCTGATTTAGTAATAGCTGGGAAAAACCTGAGCTTTTCCCATTATACAGTCAATAAGGAAGCAAATGTTCAGACTGTTGGCTTTAGGGGACTCATGTCAAAAAAAGGAAAAGATGAGACACTAGATTTCATGTTCAACTTAATATTACCCATTCCTCCCCTCTCTACTTTTAAGGCAAGTATCTAGCCTGATTTTGGAACTATGGCAGAATGCAAAGTCTTACATAATGTAGAGCTGCTAGTTCCCCAGTACAGGAAATAATAACAAGGCAAGCAACCCAGATTGTCTGTTTTCACATTCTCTCTTCCTCAAGAAGAAGGAAATGGTTCAGAGAATGGCAGAGTCATGTACTGGGAGTCCTGTGAAATGATGCAGGTATCCCCTCTGCAGCTACCTCCATACTACTAAGACACTTTTCCATGGATTATCTAGGGGAAAAGAGAGAAAGATGCTAGGTCAGAGCCAAAACAAAGTATTCATGGAGAGGAAACACAACCATTCTCTTAAATTTTTAAATAAATAAAAACAAAAAAAATTAAATCTGCATTTTGGTTCTAAAGTTGTTCAGCTAAAGCCATAGCTTTGCAAAGAAAGTCAAAGCAGAGAGGATTTGAAGTGAACTTTTTAAAAAGAAAATTACCCTACAGTGCAGTAAAAGAAGAATGACAAGTTTGGGTTAATAAAAACCAAATTAATTTCCTCATTGCTCTTACTAAATGGTCCTCATTTGTAGAAATATCTAGTTCAGTAAAAACTCTTTTATGGTAATTGGCACTTCACACCCAGAAGCAATGCAGTGGTAAACAAGAGAACAAGGACAAGCTCAAAGCTCACAATCAGTCTTCCCATCTGAAAACTCCTGAGTTGTGTCAGAAATAGTGAGAAAGTAGAAGATAAAGAGTATGAGAAAGAAAAAATGTAAAGTAATATAACATGTTTTTTAATAATTGCTTATGCCTTTTCAAATAGAAGAAAGCCTAGGCCTCAATATTGAAAAACATAGATTTGAGGTCATCTCTTTTTTTCAACAGAAATTCTCCCTGCATTCATCCAAATAACACGGCTTGAAAATTTAATTGAATGTTTGTACACCTAAGAAGCTGTGAATAATGTCAACAGGTACAGTAAATAATAATTCAAGGTCCTTTGGGATTTTTAACTTGCAAGTAAACAGTAACACAATATTTCCAAGTTGAAATAACAAACTTAAATTTGTCTGTTACTTTTACTAAACATCTTCTAACATCACATTGTTACCACATGTGGAGAAGAGAGCTCTAGACAAAAAGAGAAGCAGGTCATTCTTTATTTTTTTCCTTTATTGTTCAAGGGCTGAAGTATGCTATTACTGTCAGGGTCTTATCTATGGTAGAAAGAAAGCCTGTGACAGGTTTTCCATGTGACTGTGGAGCCCCCGACCATCTCGACTTTAGGAGCTCCATCCTACCAGGATAAGCTTCATCCTAGGATGCAGACTTTCATGTTGGATCAGGGAAAGGATTTTATTCATACAGTGCAGTGATAAAACACTAATTTATAAATCTCGAAGTCAGTGATTCAATCTACATTCTACCTCTAACAGCTGTGTGACCATGGGTGGTAACCAATCTCCTCATCTGTCAAATAAAGAGGATAAACTAGATCAGGAGTCAGCACTTATTGTGTCAAGAGCCAGATAATAAATATTTGGGCTTTGAGGGCCACATGGTCTTTATCCAACTACCTTAATCTGCCATTATAGCTCAAAAGCAAGCACAGATATTATGTAAACAAAGAAATGCACTACATTCCAAGAACATTTTATTTACCAAAACAGGTAGCAGCCAGATTTGGCCCAAGACCCTTAGTTTTTCCAACTTTGGATATATGACCTCTTAGATCCCTTCTAGCTCAGAAATTCCATGAGGCTATAATTCTAATAATAAGCTAGACACAGTGAGACCTGTTAAGTTGGCTTGAAGTATCCAAGATCTTCAGATGAATCCAGGAAGACTTCAGGGCAACTCAGAATACTCTGGTAGCCTCTGGAGTCTATAAATCTGCTCATACCATGCCAGTACAAAAAGTAAACGAGTTATAAGAATTGAACAGGAAATAATAAAAGTGTCATTATTTGTAGAAGATATGGTTGCATGCATTCAAATACAAATAAAAAGATAGATGGGTAGGAGCAATAAATTATCAGAATAAGTTACAGGTCAGTCAGCTACCTATCCATCTCAGACCTAGACTCCATTTTCCTGGATTCTCCCTCCTTTGCCTCTGGTTCCTACATATAGTCAGCCAACGGAAGGTATTTATGTATATTAGTAGGCAGGAAGAAAAAGAAAGGCAGTGTACATTTTCCTCCCTCCCTCTGTCTTCTGCAACATCTCAGGTAGCTACTGATTCTAGCTTCTGCCACACAATATCCTCGTGGTTCCACTTCTCCTGAGTGGTCCTGGGCTCTGGGCTTCAGTGGTGCCACCTTATTCTGTGTCCCTCTAGTCTAGAAGTGGAAGCAGCTTATTCCCCTTTCACAGCTTCCTGTTTGCCCCACTATTTATCCTCTTTCGATTCTCAGTTCCTCTATCACCTATGTTATCAATCCCCTATATTAAATTCCCTCTGTATAAAGTGCTTAGGACAGTCTCTACTTTCCTACTTGGAAAATAAATTGCTATATAAAAATTTATTTCTAAGAGCATAAACAATTCGAAAATTAAGTTTTAAAAAATGCTATTTGCAAAACTGTAACAAATATAAAAATCTAAGAATAAAAGTAATAAAGATACATAAATCTTTTATACATACAACTATAAAACACTATTAAGAGAAATCGGAGGGACTCTAATGGAGAGGGAGTTAGCTTCTATACAGAACACGCAAGCACTAACTATGAGAGAAATGACGGGTAAATTAGGCAATAATAAATTTAAAAGCTTCTATTCATCAAGATACATGATTAAGACAGGACACAAAAACCATAAAGTAGGAAGGGGTGTGTGTGTGTGTGTGTGTGTGTGTGTGTGTGTGTGTGTGTGTGTGTGTATGCCTCTATACCCAATGAAGAACTAGTAATTAGGAATATATTTTTAAATTTTCCTACATACAAATAAGGAAAAGGGAGAACATGCAATAGAAAATGAAAAACAGTGTTGAATATACAGATTATCCAAACAGCTAATGAAAATGGACAGTGTGTGGCCCTATCCCTTACAAAGAAAATGCAAATTGAATATTATACCACACACTAGTATGGTTAAAAGTAAAAAGATTGACAACATGTAAGATTTGCAAAGCTGTGGAAAAACAGAAATCTCATGACTGCAGGTGGCAGTGTAAATCAGTGCAAGGACTCTGGAAATTACTTTGACATTATTTACTGAAGCTGCATATACACATGCCATATTTTCCAGTAATTCTGCTCCTTGTTATACACCCAAGAGAAAACACCCCCATGTGTCTCAATAGACATGAATTTATAGCCAAAAACAAGATACAACCCAAATGTCCATCAGCAACAAAAATCTATAAAAAATGATGTTTCCATAATAGGGCACTATACGGCAGCAAAAATAACAAAATGCAGCCATATACAACAATGTGAAACAAGGACAAGCAAAAGAAGCCTTTTAGGACATGGTCTATTTGACTCTCCAGATCTACTCTCCACCCTTCTCTGTACCTGGGGGCCTCACCAGTATGGACTTCAAAGAAGTCACTTGCACTTTGGCTTTTAGTCAGATATAACCAACGAAAGATCAGAGGGCAAGAGGCCAGGATATTTTTTCCTTAGTACTCTCCCTGCCAGTACATAGATGGCTGGGCTGCATTCCTCTATTGAAGCCCACACAGGCTGTTGAGCAGCTTTCCCCTACAGCAGTGGCAAGCACAAGGTTCCTATAACTGCTTACCCACTGCCTGAGCCCTTTCAGGTCCAGGGGTAGTAAACGTCCCCTACTCCCCAGCCATTGCCAGCCCTGGAGTGCTGCATCATTCTTTTTGATTTCTTCTAACTTGGCACACAACTTTGTGAAACTTTTAAATCCTCCTTTTAAATATGCTACTTGTTTCCCCACCCATACAAAACCAGACCCAAACACTTACAAACTACACTTATATGAAGTTTAAAAATAGACACAAAACTAAACTACTATTTAAGAAAATGCATACATCGGTGGTGAAATTATAGAGAAAGCAAATAACTACCATAAAAGTCTGGATAGTGGTTAATGGGTGGGGAGAAAGGGAGGGAGATGCAAGGAAATTTTTAGGTGCCAACAACCTATTTGTCTGGGTGACGGTTAAATACTCTTTTGCCTTAAAATATGTATTCAGTGGTACATTTATGTTTTATTCAATTTTGCTGTGTGTTTGCTATTTTTCACTATAAAAAGAGCTCAGAAAAAAAATAAAACGAGGAAATTTTACTTGATTGCTGCATCCCATTAAATGTGCTTCTGTTTTAAGAACATTGACGTCAAGTGCATAATTTAATCAGACTCACAGTTTAGAGAGAAAAGCAGAAATCAAGAATGTTGAGAACCTTTCCTCTAAGTGCACTGAGTGATAACCAGGGTTATCAGTTTACAAGCCGCCAGTTGATTTGGTTGGCCCAGAGGAGAAGAGAAGGAAAGGTAAAAGTCAGAGAAAGAGATGGAGAACTTGAGCAAGAAGGCCCAGGGTAATAAGAAGGAAGGGATTGAAAAAAAAAAAAGATTAAAAAATGCACAAAACCAAGTTATTTTTAGTATTATGAAGGCAGCTAGATACAAAGAGGGCAGACAGTAAGTGTATGCTTATGTCTGGACTTGGGTTATTAACATGGAGACAATTTCATTTGATATGTTTTTAGTTATTAACTTCTTGGCAATCTTAATAGCACAATAAAATAAGTAGAAAATTCAAAATGTCTAACCTGCCCAAAACTCTAAAAGAAATTTCTAAACAAAAGTTAACAGAACAGAGTCTATGTTAAGTGTGTTTTCTAGCAGTCAAGTTCATTCCTTGCCCAAATTTAAAGTAAAATACAAAATATTAGGAAAATAAATACAAGGTCACAGGATAAACGCAGACTATTTAATGTGCAGTCACATTAATGGCTTATTCAGTAACTGTAATCTACCATGTGGAAGAATAACGAATTCCAATATTGTACCACTATTTGCATGTATTCAAATCATATGAACAGACTACATAAATTACCTATTTGTGCAGTAAGTGACATTCCAATGCTATTGTGCACAGCCTAATAAACCACAAGATGAAAACTGTCTCTAAGAGATTCTAAAAAGTGTTCATTAACCCAAAACCTCATTATAAAGTCAAAAATACAAAACACAGGATTTGAAAAGCTCTACTGTTGTGGAGAAGATAAGGTAAGTTTTACTCAGTGGGTGAATATGGTATACTTATTCACAGGTAAGTTAGGGGATATCCTTCTATAGCAGACCGTATTCCAGTATGAGTGCTGTGGCTACAGGATTCAAACTGCTCTAACTAAACCCGGGGTTGAGAGCAATTTGAATCCTGTAGCCATAGCACTCATACTGGAATATAGTCTGCTATAAGTGCAACATTCCCTATACATTTTTAAAATTAATCCAGATGGTAAAGGAAGTAGTATTTTCTGCATGTAAATATTTTGTCATATTCCTCTGATGCTTCAGAGGCATATGAAGCATCATATTCCTTTAAAATTCCACAAAGCAATTTCCTCCACTGGAAATACCTGACTTTTTTGCCATTTCTATTTTTAAATATTTTAAATGTTAATTTATATCTGTTTTTAGAATAGATACTTAAATTAATCCAGGATGGTAAAGGAATATGGTAAAGGAAGTAGTATTTTCTGCATGTAAATATTTTGTCATATTCCTCTGATGCTTCAGAGGCATATGAAGCATCAGATTCCTTTAAAATTCCACAAAGCAATTTCCTCCACTGGAAATACCCGACTTTTTGTCATTTCTATTTTTAAATATTTTAAATGTTAATTTATATCTGTTTTTAGAATAGATAGTATTTGTATATGGTATAAAACTCAAATGTACATGAAGTTATTTACTATGTAAAGTTTCCCTTCCATTTCTCTTCCACAGACAGCTGGTTTCCTGTTTATGAGCAATCAGTGTTTTGGAGAGGAGCCATCTCAGAAGATCTAGACTTCAGTCTCTTTCTCCCCATGCTGAGATAATAATACTGGAAGGAAGTCCATTTACCTCACCATAAAAACTCTTACAAACAGAACAGTCCAGATAGGCCCTCTGGGTGAGGAGCCCTAGAGCCAATCTGAGTCCCTAGGCATGTTAGGAAAACATACTTGCCCATGCAGACAGCAAAGGTTTAGAGGAACTAACCAGCCCCTGTGTGGTCCCTGGGTCACCCTGGTCATCACTGGCTGACTTACGTAGCATCACACAGAGCTCAGGGGCTTTCCTAGATCTTGAACTGTGGCTCCCAGCTTAGGAGGGTTTTTCCATCAGCAAAGGGGCTTGCCCCACCCTGCCCTGTGTCATTGAATTGGCAACTGTTATTCTCCTGCACACTGTTGGTTGAGAACCATTTACCAGACATTCTATAAAATTCTGCAAGAGCACTTTGGCACTATGGCTGCCCTAGGCATATATATCCATGCTTGAAATTTTATCTGCTTCAGGTGGTACAAAATTACAATTTTGTGATATAACATAAAGTCTATTTCTTATGCCAATTTTATTGATCTTTTGTTTTAAGTGCATTTATTTTTGCTTAAATACAGAAAGGTAATAGAATGAAATGTGGTAAAATTTGACTGAATCTTCAATGTTCATCAATCATTTAACTAATAATGGTTCTTGAAACAGGTTGCAAAGATAATCTGGAAATCTAGAAGGATATACACCAAAGTAATTATTTCCTCTGGGTTGGAGGAAGACTGAAGATGTATTTGACATTTTTTTTGTCTAATTGCATTTTTTTCATGAATACATGTATAATGCTTCTGTAATATGAAGAAATTATAAACTATTAAACTACATAAGAAGCTATGGTTCCCATTTACAGACAGCAAAACTGAAGCCATGTTGAACTAAATGACCTTGCCACTGTGCCTCAGAAATGCAGTGCTGAAATGCAATTTCAAACACAGTCCCTTTAGGTCCTAGTCTATTTTTTAGCCCACTGACTGCTGTCTTCTTTTATAAGAGTGCTGTATCTTGAAAGCATCTTTTGAAGACACCTCTGAGGTTAATGCCTTAGAAAAACCTATCAAATATAATGATTTTAATAGAGACCATTTCACATTACTTTTACCTATCTTTTTCTTGGTTCATGCTCTCCAAAATGTCTAACTTTTCCCAATGACACTGTTCACACGGATCCTAGTTTTTAACAACATAGGCAAAGATTTAAGCTGATTGTCTAAGGGGCAAAAAGAAAGTGACAGTAGATTTCAATTCTCCAAGATAGAGAACATTCAATATACATCTTCATGCTAGGAACCATTAGTATTGCATTACCCAGCCAAGCTAAAGAAGACAATCTTGGCATCTCCACAAGATGTCTAAAGAAATTTCCTCCTCCATACCCCCAGCCAACTTATGTCAAAATTATTATTTGTAGCTACTGAGGTTGCCAGTATAAGTAACTCCAAGTCCTGAAGTATGAATTTAGTGATGAGGAGAAGTAGGAAATATACAATATGTGATTTCCAGAGAAGAGAAGATTCTGGTAACATATATTTAGTTTAATCCCCTCACAGACGGAACATAAACAAGACCAAATCTTTGAATTCATTAACAAATGTTGGACTCTGTTTCTTAAGGATTTGCATCTCCATGAAGAAGTAAAGCCATTTGTCTAGTTTACCAAAACCTTTTCACAGGAGAAAGGAGAGGGAGTAGGACCTGGGGTGTCTGTCAAAGGGAATCTAGGGGGTAAGGAGGTCAGAAAGTCCCAGGTGGCTTACTGCTGCTCTCTCACCCCTTCAACTGACACATTATAGCTGTTATCTCCCCTCAAATGTCAGTGTTTTATTTCCATGGGCTATTTTTCATGAGGTACAACTGTTCTGTACCTCACATAGCAACTAGCATGCATGCCCTTGAATCCACAGAACTAGAGCAAAATGGATTGAATGTGGCTTGGCAGGTTCAATCTTTAACCTGCTAAGCTACCTGGAGCCAAGGATTAGGTCTTAAAGGATTGATCAACAGGCTGATAATTTAGGCATGAAGGACCCAAGAGATCTGTTGGGTCCCATTCTTCAAGGAAGAGATGTGAGTCAAACCTGCCACTCATGAATAAGTAGGAACCACATCTGGTCCATTTCATAATGGGGGTTACTTCTAGGGGACCTTACCTATGGGAGCAGAATGGGAAGAAGAACTTGCAGTTAGGCTATTCAAGGCCCTTGCAATTTTTTCAAATGTGAAAGCAGCACATAATATTGAACCTTAATTTTGCATCTTGTGCTTCCAAATCTTATTAGGCATTTGTATCCTTGCATTGTAAACAACAGAAGTTGACACTGGCTGATTAATCAAAAAGAAAAAACATATGATAATTCATAGAAGTATTGGAGAACAAGGCCCAAGGATGAGCTTGGATATAATGCAAAAAAACATAATACTGCTGACATGTTAAGGAAACAAACACCATTTCCATGACACCATCAAATACTAGAGACCCCTGCAGCCATTGCCACCACTGCATCAACAGGTAGGAGGTTCCACCTAGAGCCTGTTTGCTCATATTGCTCTCCTCTGTATCAGGGTCTCTCATGGGTTTATGTGATGACAGAATCCTCAGACAGACTCTCACATTTAGCTGCAAGAAAAGCTATAAATTTGAGTTCTGACTCTACTGCAAAAATGTGGGACTCAAAAATGGAAACTTCTCCAAATACAGAAAAACTATTTAAAAGGTAATGGGCAACTTTTGGCAGAGGTGCCAAAATAATCCAATGGAGGAAAATACTCTTCAACAAATGGTATTCAGTAACTGGATAACCACATGTAAAAGAATAAAGTTGAAGCCATTCCTCATACCACACCACACAGGGCCACACAGAGGTTTACTCAGGAACAGAGTAAATGACAAGGACTGTGGGAAGCTGACTTTGTAGTATCAAGAGGATGCAATGTCCCCTGGTTCCCATGAGAGGATGTGATTGACTTATTGGAAAAATCCCATGGGCTGGCAGGAAATTGAAACCTGAATCTACAAAAAAGACTTACAATTCAACAATAAAAATACAAATAATCCAATTTTAAATGGGTAGAGGTTTGATGTAGTCGCACTTATTTTTGCTTTCATGGCCTGAGTGTTTGGTATAAAATCCAAAACATCACTGCCAAGGCCAATGTCTAGGAGCTTTTCCCCTACAGTCTGTCTCTTCTAGGAGTTTCACAGTTTCAAAGGTAATAGCTAAAAGCCTAAACATGACTGATATTCAGTGGTTTGACTAGTCTCAAATATCAATTTATATATTTATGTCTTTTATCCATTTTGAGTTTTTACATATGGTGTAAGATGAGGATCCAATTTTTTTTTTTTAGACAGGGTCCCACTCTGTTACCCAAGCTGGAGTGCAATGGTGTGATCACAGTTCACTGCAGTCTCGAATTCCTGGGCTCCAATGATCCTTTGGTCTCAGCCTCCCAAGTAGCTGAAACTAAGGAGCATGCTACATTGCCCAGCTAATTTTTTTTAAAGATAGTGTCTCACTATGTCACCTAGTCTGGTCTTAAACCCCTGGGGCTCAAGCAATTCTCCTACCTCAACCCCGCAAAGTCTAGAATTACAGGCGTGAACAACCATGCCCAGCCCTCAATTTTATTATTTTGCAAGTAGAAATTCAACTTTCTCAGAACCATTTATTGGAATAGATTGTCCTTTCTCCCATTGTTACCTTTTGGTGTCTTTGTCAAAAATTAGCAGACCATAGGTATTTGGTTTTACTCCTGGGCCCTCTATTCTGTTCCACTGGTCTATGGGTCTAACTTTATGTCATCACTGTACTGTTGTGATTAGCTATGGCTTTGTAATATATTTTAAATCGGGAAGTGCGGCCCCTCCGGTGTTTTCTTTATCAAATTTTTTTTCACTATTCAGGGTCTTTTATGTTTCCATATGAAATTTAGGATTATTTTTTCTATTTCTGTGAAGAATGCCTTTGGGATTTGGATAGGGATTGGATTAAATCTGCAGATGACTTTGGGTAATATGGGCATTTTAATCATATTAATTCTTCTGCTCTATGAGCACAGGACATCTTTCTATTTATTTGTGTCTTCATCACCTTGTTTCAATACTTTATAGTTTTCAGTGTACAGATTTCCTACTTCCTTGCTTACATTTAACTCTAGGAATTTTTGACGCTATCATAAATGAAATTGTGTTCTTGATGTCTTTTTCAGTTAGATTATTATTCACATATAAAAATGCTACTAAGTTTTGTACATTCATTTTGTATGTTGCATTTTGTATCTTTACTGAATTTATTACTTAGCAGGGGTTTTTTTTGTGGAATTGTTGGGGTTTTGTACACATAAGACCATGTCATTGGAAAATAAAGATAGTTTTACTTTTCCTTTTAGATTTCCATGTCTTTTATTTCTTTTGCTCGTCTGATTGCTCTTGTTACTACTTCCAGTACTATGTTGAGTTGAAGTGGCTATAGTGGGCATCCTTGCCTTGTACTGATCTTAGTGAAAAAGCTTTCAGTTTTTCCTCATTGACTATGTTAGCTATTGATTTTTCATAAATGGTCTTCCATATCTAACCTGTTGACAGTTTTTATCAAGAAAGATTATTTTCACTGTGAAAAGCTTTTTTCAATGTCAGTTGAAATAATCATCTGGTTTTCATCTTTCATCCTGTTAATGTGATGTATCACATTGATTGATATGTGTATGTTCCACCAGACTTCTATGAGTTTCTACACAATAAAAGAAACAATCAACAAAATGAAATGGCAGCCTATGGATTGAAAAAAATATTTACAAACCATAAATCTGATAAAGGGTTATAACCAAAATTTATAAAGAACTCATATATTCAACAGTGGAAAAAACAAATAACCTGATTTTAAAATGGGCAAAGGATCTGAATAGACATTTCCCCAAAGAAGACATAAAAATGGCCAACAAGTATATGAAAAGGTGCTTAGCATCACTAATCATTGGGAAATGCAAATCAAAATCACTATGAGATACCACATCACACCCGTTAGGATGGTTATTAACAAAAAGTCAAAAGATAACAAATGTTAGTGAGGTACAGAGAAAAGGGAATTCTTACACACCATCAGAAGGAATGTAGCTTGATATAGTCATTATGAAAAACAATATGGAAGTAATTAAGGAATTAAAACTAGAACTACCATCGATCCTCCTTGTGGGAATATATCCAAAAGAAATGACTGATATTCAGTGGTTTGACTAGTTTCAGTGGTTTGACTAGTCTCAAACATCAACTTATATATTTAGGTCTTTTATCCAAAAGAAATGAAATCACCACCTCCTAGAGATACCTGCACTGTCATATTTACTGCAGCATTATTCACAACAGTCAAGATATGGAAACAATCTGTGTCCATCAATGGACAAATGTATAAAGAAACTGTATTACATATATACAACAGATTATTATTCAGTCCTAATAAAAAATGAGATATTGTCATTTATCACAACATGGATGAGCTTAGAGGACATCATGCTAAGTGAAATAAACCAGACACAGAAAGAAAAATATTGCATGATCGCATATAGATGTGAAATCTTTTTTTTAAAATTCCAATATACATAAATAGAAAATGAAATGGTGGTTGCCAAGGGCAAGTTGTGGGTAAGGAAATGGAGAGATGTAGGTAAGAGATACAAAGTAGAAGATGTATAAGATGAACAAGTCTAGAGATTTAATGTATCATGTGAAGACTATAGGTAATAAAATTGTACTGTATATGGGATTCATGCTAAATGAATAGATTTCAGCTGCTCCCACTAAAAGAAAAACAAAAAAATGGGTAACTATGAGAAATAATGGATAAGTTAATCTGCTTCACTATAGTAACCATTTTACTATGTGTATCCCATAACATCATGTTGTATACCTTAAATATATACAATCAAATTTATTTTTAAAAATCAAAAAAGAAAACTTACAGAGACATGCTAAATTAAATAAAAATGAGTAAAGGATTCCAAAAGACATACATCCAAAGAAGATAACAAATGGCTCACAAGCACATAAAAAGATTTTAAACATTATTAGCCATTACAGAAATGCAAGGAAATACCACGTTATATCCACTAGGATAACTGTAATAAAAAAGATAGACAAAAACAGTTGGCATGGATGTGCAGAAATTGGAGTCTCACATATTGCTGGGAGGAACATAAAATGGTGCAACTGCTTTGGAAACAATTTGACAGTTCCTCAAAATACTAAACATAGAATTACCATATGAACCAGCATTGCATTCTTAAATATATACGCTGGAGAAATGAAAATGCACATTCACATAAAAACTTGTAGATTAATGTTCATAGCAACATTATTCCTAATAACCAAAAAGTAGAATCAAATCACATTTTCATCAGTGCATTTACCTATTGTTGAATGGATAAGTAAAATGTGGTATATCCTGTGATGGACTATTATTCAACAATAAAAAGAATGAAGTACCAATATGTACTACCACAAGGATAAATCCTGGAAACATGCTAACTGAAAAAAAGCTAGACACAAAATAACATCTATTATATTATTCAAGTTATAAGAAAAGCCCAGAATAAGCAAATCTACAGAGTTGAAAGTAGATTAATGGTGGGGGACAGTAGTTGTGGTGAGAAATGACTGCTAAAGGGTATGGGATTTCTTTTTGAAGGATGAAAACGTTTTAAAATTGACTGTGACGAAGATTGTACAATCCTGTCAATGTATTAAAAACCATTAAAATGTACACTGCAAATGGGTAAATTATATAGTATGTAAATTATATCTCAATAAATCTGTTATTTTAAAAAGGTAATGGTAGATGCAAACTCTGCAAGCATATTACCATGTCTTCTTCATTTTTTATTCTAAATCCAGTGACTAGAACAATACTCTGAATATATTAAGCCCTTAATTTTTTAAATTAATAATAATAATGTTATATGAGTCTCATAGACTCAAAGAATATTCAGTGTAAGAGCTACAAAATCCAAAGACCTTTATAAGCAAACTGGCCAATCTGTTGTAAAAGGTACATATGTTATCAGTGTGCCTTGCATTTAAGAAGCTTATTAAACATTATGATGTAAAATCTCTCCATTTCCTCCTTCATCAGCTGCCTATTTGTGTATGTGTATGTATGAGATTGTATTTCTTTCTTAAAAGTCCTTGCATTAGGCTATTTTTGTGTTGCTCTAAAGGAATACCTGAAATTGGGTACTTTATAGACAAAAGAGGTTTAATTGGCTCTGAGTTCTGCAGGCTGTACAGAAAGCATGGCACTGGCATCTGTGTGGCTTCTGGTGAGGATTTCTGGTGAGCTTTCAATAATGGTGGAAGGTGACAGGGAGCCAGCATGTCACATAATGAGAGCGGGAGCAAAAGAGAGAAAGAGAAGGGGAGGAGCCGCACTCTTTGAAACAATCAGATATCACGTGAAGTCAGAATGAGAACTCACTTATCACCAAGGGGATGGTGTTAAGCCATCCATGAGAGAGCACCCTCCATGATCCAAATACTTCCTACCAGGCCCCACCTCCAACACTGGGAATTACATTTAAATATGAGATTTGGAGGAGGCAAACATCCAAACAATATCCTTCTCTACTCTTCTCATTCCTGTTTCTAGTATCTTCTGATACAGATTGAACAGCCTCTGTCACAGAAAAAAGAACGCTCTTGATTCCTCTTAGAGTAGTTGGCCTTAAAAGGCCACCTATCAGAAGTCTAAAAATGTCAGCATTCCCCCAGATACAGACGCTTGTCTCATTTCTTTAACCACTAAACTAAATGATAAATCAAAGACATTCTATGGGGAAAAAAACTATCAGAAGTCTTACTTGTAAAGCAGAATTGAAGTTGAAAAGAAAGTAGGAATGAGACATACTATATGGGCATCAGTAGCCGCAGGAGAATCCTGCCAAAAAGTCAGAAATAGCTTCTCAAGGGTAACCATTTTCAATCTATTTTATTTCTTTTTATTACTCTTCCCAGGTAACAGAAAACTTCAACTGATATGAAACATTTTAACAAACGCAGGTTGTAACACGGTCTATTTATAATCTTATTTTATTTGATTCAATTATTCTCCTATAATTCTCCTGGTATTAAAAGTCCTTTTGATGGCTGTTCTGTTTTCCATTTTCAAAGTCATTAACCTCCATTCCCTACCCAAGGTAAGGGAAAGCTCTGTGAGTGACAGTCTTGTTTACAGGGAGCAGGAAAGGACTTGGTAGCTATTCCAAAGTGTCAAACGAGAAAGCCTGAAGAATGCTATAGAAAAGTGTCACCAAATGGGGAAGCGATGTCACACTAACTAGATTGCCTCTTCGTTGTCCACTAATAGAATTCTCTGATGCATAACTGTTGAGAAAGATTTGCTAAGAGGGAGAAGTACTGGGTAATCTTCTTTATACCTTTCATATGACTTTCATAGTCTTCAAAATCTCAAAACATAGAGATGGGCTTAAAAATGCAAATAATGAGAACAAATAACAACAAAGACTATATTAACTTGAATTATAACAGTGCCCTTTTGAGAATGAAGAATTTTATTTTTAATATCTCAGAGTCACTCACACACCAAACTTTAAGCCAAAATTGATGCTTTTCATCCATTTCAAAAGGTATATCTGAGAGTATGCTTGAAGTGTTAATTTGAACTGTCATTACTTTAGAATCATATAATCAGGTAGTAATCAGCCAAAGCCCTCTAAAACCTTTACTTTTAGTATTCAATTTTCTATTCTCTTATTATATTTTGTTCCTTGGTGGTTTCAATTTGCTCATTTAATAGGCATTTCTTAAATGACTACTCTGTGCAGACACAATTCCAGGCACTTAGAATCAGTTTCTTTTTCTTTCTTTTTTTTTGAGAGTCTCACTCTGCTGCCCAGGCTGGAGTGCAGTGGCACCATTTTGGCTCACTGCAACCTCCACCTCCTGAGTTCAAGCGATTCTCCTGCTTTAGCCTCTCAAGCAGCTGGGACTACAGGTGTGCACCACCATGCCCCACTAATTTTCGTATTTTTAGTAGAGACGGGGTTTCGCTATGTTGGCCATACTGGTCTCCAATGCAAATAGGGTCTAATTAAATTTAAAAGCTTCTGCACAGCAAAAGAAACCATCAACAGAGTAAACAACCTACAAAATGGGTGAAAATTTTTGCAATCTATGCACCTGACAAAGATCTAATATCCAGCATCTATAAGGAACTTAAATTTACAAGAAAGAAAGAAACAACTCAACTCTGTTAAAAGAGTGGGCAAAGGACATGAACAGACACTTTTCTAAAGAAGACATACATACAGCTAGCAATTATATTTTAAAAAGCTCAACATCAGTTATCTTTAGAGAAATGCAAATCAAACCCACAATGAGATACCATCTCACACCAGTCAGAATGGCTGTTATTAAAAAGTCAAAAAATAATAGATGTTGGTGAGATTGTGGAGAAAAAGAAACAGTTTTACGCTGTTGGTGGGAGTGTAAATTAGTTCAACCATTGTGGAGGACAGTGTGGTGATTCCTCAAAGAACTAGAGACAGAAATACCATTCAAGACATCAATCTCTTACTTGGTATATACTCAAAGGACTATAATTTCTTCCATTATAAAGACACATGTGGCAAGGCATGGTGGCTCATGCCTGTAATCCCAGCACTTTGGGAGGCTGAGGTGTATCATGAGGTCAGGAGTTCAAGACCAACCTGGCCAACATACTGAAACCTCATCTCTACTAAAAATACAAAAAATTACTGGGCGTGGTGGCAGGCACCTGTAATTCTAGCTACTTGGGAGGCTGAGGCAGGAGAATTGCTTGAATCCAGGAGGGGGAGGTTGCAGTGAGCCAAGACTGCTCCACTGCACTCCAGGCTGGGTGACAGAGTGAGACTCTGTCTCAAAAAAAAGACACATACACACATAGGTTTACTGTAGCACTATTCACAGTAGCAAAGACATGGAATCAACCTAAATGTCCATCAATGATAGACTGGGTAAAGATAATGTGGTACATAAATACCATGGAATATGATGCAGCCATAAAAAGGAACAAAATCATGTTCTTTACAGGGACATGGATGGAGCTGGAGGCCATCATCCTTAGCAAACTAACCGAGTAACAGAAAACCAAATATTACATGTTTTTACTTATTAGTGGGAGCTAAATGTTGAGAACACATGGACACATAAAGAGGAACAGCACCCACTGGGGCCTACCAGAGGGCAGAAGGTGGGAGGAGGAAGAGTATCAGGAAAAATAACTAATGGATACTAGGTTTAATACCTGGCTGATGAACTTATCTATAAAACAAACCCCCTCGATACACATTTACCTGTGTAACAAACCTGCACATATTGCACATGTACCCCTGAACTTAAAAGTTTTAAAAAGAGCAGATATAAATTTTTAAAAATACAAAAATACAAAAAATAAAATAAAATAAAATTATCAGGCATGAAAAGAAGAAGCAAAACATGACCTATAACCAGTAGAAAATGCAGTCAATAAAAATAGATCCAGAAATAGCAAAAATGATTTAAAAAGAAGGTAAGGACTTTTAAAGTGCTAAGATAAATCATATGAATATGCTTAAGGACGTCAAGAAATAAGGATGAACAGACTGAGAAGAGAAAATGAAAGATATTTTTAAAATCTCAAATGGAATTTACAGGGATTAAATACACACTCTTAAGTGAAAAACATACTGGGTAGGATTAATAGTATATAGGACATAGCAGAAGAAGTAAGCACAGAACTTAAAAAGAAATAGAAACGATCCAAAATAAAGCACAGTAAGAACAAACTTGAAAAAATAAGCATATCCTCAGAAAGCTTAGGAGCAATATCAAATAGTTTAATATACATGTGGTATAGTTTGAATGTGTCCTTCAACATTCATGTGTTGAAAACCTAATCCCCAGTGCAACAGTATTGATAGGAGGAAACTTTAAGGTATGATTAGGTCATGAGGGCCCTGCCCTCCTGAACTTATTAAAGCCATTATCTCACACATAGGTTAGTTATTATGAGAGTGAATTTTTGATAAAATGAGTGTGACCCCCTTTCCTCTCGCGCAAGAATGCACTCTTTTTTCATGTGATGCTTTCTACTATGTTACAATACAGCAAGAAGGTCTTTACCAGATCAGACTCTGCAGTTCTATACTTTCCAACCTCTGAATCCATGAGCAAAAAAAAAAGAAAAAAAAAATCTGTGCTTTGTAAATTTCCCAGTCTGTAGTATTCTCATAACAACACAAAATGGACTAAGATAGCATATAATTAGAGTCCTATAGAAGAAGCAGGCAGGAAATAAAAATATTTGAAGAAATACTGACCAAAAATGTGATAAAAACTATAAAACAAAAGATCCAAGGTGCTCGACAAATTCCAGGACCACACAAACAAACAAAACCAAGGTACATCATAATCAAGTTGCTGAAAATAATTAAGGGAACATCTGGATTGAGACCAGAAGGAAATAAAATCCACATTAATTACAAAAGAACAAAGATAGTAACAGCTGATTCCTATACCAAAACCATGAAGACCAGAAGACAATGGGATGATATTTTTTAGAAAACTTGTCAACCTAGATTAAACCCAAAGAAACTATCCTCTAAGAGTGATAGCAAAATAAAGTCTTGCTCATATTAACAAAAGTTAAGAGAATATCATCAGCACAGCTGTACCTAAATAACCAAGGTAATGAACTACAGACCTTCAAGTAAAGCTATGTAGACTTAACACTAGATTTCTGCTTGGAATTTCTTTCATGGGCTATTGCTGTGTTGTCATATACTGTAACTTAAGGGTTCCCAAGCTGACTACATATTATAACCGAGAAACTTTCAAAAAATCGATTATTCAGGTTCCACTCCAGGGCAATTAACTAAGACTCAAAATGAGTGGAGTCTGGGCTCCTCTGGCAATTCTAACACTCAGGGAGGGTCAAAACTGGCTGTCTAACCTCACCCTTTAAATCCCCACCCCAGTTCCAATCTCTAACTGGCCCTCCAAAAATATCTGACACACAAGTCAGGCATGTTTTCTACGAGTTAATTTAAAACAAATATCATGAACAGTGAAAGCTATAAAACAAATATAAAATGAGTAAGTTCACACTCCCTGCCATCAAAATCCAATTGATAGATATTTACTTTACCCACTGGGCTGAAGGAATCCTCTGGCCTCTGCTTATGGCAGCATTTCTCATCTTCGTAGCCCAGAGGCAAGTCAATCTTGTGCATGGTTCCATGCCTTGAAAGGAGAGAAATGGTGGCCTCTTTTATCTCTGTGTTGCCATCCTAACTGCCCCTTTCTGTGTTCAACTTTTGCTTTTTTCCTATAGGCTTTTTCTTCGTGGGATTGACAAACTCCTGAAGTCTCTGTGGTCAGTCTTTTATGAGTTTCTCTTTCTTGCCTCCCTCTATGACACATTCTGAATCACTGTCATGCCAGAAGGGAGACATACATCTGTTACTTAGAATCTGGTTTAAACAGAACAGAAATGGCTCCTTAAGCTTAGGCTTAGATTTATTAAGATAAAATCAATGCAAATGTTTCTTCCCATAGCTCAATATTTACTGGTACTGGATTAAAACTTTTTCAGTTTTTACTACAGTAAAAGTAAATTTTTTTGCCAAGCCTATGTTAAGAAAATTCAATTCTCTGCTACAAACTAGAGAAGAACAAAGAGCTTTTACAAGAAGTATTTTAAGGGTATTTTATTTTTAATGAAATCTGACAACGTGAAGTTGCCTAATTTAATTATTAGCAGCCCTATTTACTCTCAAAATTCTTCTCCTTTGGATGATAAATTTAAGTTTACCTTGTTTGTAGGCCAGATGAAGACTGGATTTCATCAGTGTCATAAAAAGAATTTTATCCACATTAGCTTGCACTGGTGAACTAGTAGATTCTTGTGACCTAACCGTCTTTCCTCTGCCATTGTACCACAAACCATTAAAAATCTAGTAAATCGGAGAGAGATCCAAGATGGCCGCTTAGGAGCAGCTCAGGATTGCAGCTCCCAGTGAGGGTGCAGAGGGTGAGTGGACGCCGCATTTCCAGACGGATTTTTATTACCCCCAGACCAGGAGATCCCCAGGCGGAGCAGCGCCACGGGTCGCCAGTGCGGCTGTTTGGGCCGGCGCGGCTGCTTTGCCAGCACCCCGGCGCGGCGGTTCTCCATACAAAATCCACTGGTCTGTGCGCCCTTTGAACTGGCGAGTGGAGCTACGGGAAGGCGGATTAAAAAGGGGACTGAATCAGGGAGCCAGCCCAGGAGATTCCCAGGCAAAAAAGCGCTACGAATCTCAGCGCCGCTGTTTCAGGCTGCACAGTGTGTCCCCGCAGGGGACATCACACAGATCCCTGCGCCTTCTCAACAGGCGACTGGAACACCTGGGAGTCGGCCATTCAACTAAAAAAAGGCTCTGAGACAGCGAGCCAGGTGATCAGGCTCGGCTAAAACAGCAATTGGAAGCGCTCTTGGTTAAGAGTTTCGCAGCGGGCACAGCTGAACCCGGGACGGTCCAGTTCTGTGGGGGAGGGGCGTCCGCCATTACGGGCACTCCACCACTACAGAGGTAGTCCGCCATTGCGGAGGCAGCC
>PVKP010025870.1:0-33189 GCA_004027715.1 Plecturocebus donacophilus
TGGGAGAAACCAGAGAAGTAGACTGAGAATGAGCAGTCAGAGTAAGGGATCGTAGGTGTGTGGTGTCCTCGGAGGAAGAAAGTATTTCAAGGAGAAGAGAATCAACTCAGTCAAATTTTCTCAAGCAAGGTACACCAAGATCAGTATCCCTGTCCCAGAAAGTAGGACAAGGAGAGAACATGAAGCTCCAGTGATCGCCCAACATCCTATACTTGGCATGTAGTAAATGTGAAATTCAAAAGCTCAGATTGTGGTTAGGCATGGTAGCTGACACCTGTAATCCCAGCACTTTGGGAGGCCAAGGCAGGAGGATTGCTTGAAGCCAGGAGGTCAAGACCAGCCTGGGCAAGATAGCAAGATAACGTCTCTACATAAAACCAAAAAGTTAGCCAGGTATGTGTGCACCTGTAGTCCTAGTTATTCAGGAGACTGAGGCAAGAAGATCACTTGAGCCAAAGAATTCAAGGATGCAATGAGCCATGATTGCACCACTGCACTCCAGCCTGGGTAACAGAGCAAGACCCTGTCTCTAAAACAAACAAACAAAAAGCAAACCAAAAAAACCTCCCTGATTTTTTGACCTTAATCCAAGCTCTTAAAAGGAAAAAAATTAAAGAAAGTTTAATCTACCTCTTTGTAATATCAGTTACATTTGTAGTTCTACACGCTTTTCTGATTTTTTTTTTCTAGTTGAAGATTTCTACTTCTTAGTAAAGCAAAAGCAACAAAATGGAAAAGACAATGTAAGAGTTTTAATAAGTGCCTCAAAAATGATCATTTCATTAAAGTGATGAACATAGGTTGAATCGCTAATATTATTTATTGTGTTTGCAAAGTGCTTCAGTTTTTTGTTCTTTGTTTTGCTTGCATTAGAATTGCTTTTCTGCATTTCTGCATTGCTCTGGGCTTCAGCAGCCTGCCTCCTGTTCTTCACAGGGTTCTGCATAGGCTGCATCTATTCAATCAAATGGAATCTCCAAAGTAACACATTGAATGGGATGTGCAATGAATACTAAAAAAAGAATGAATATTCAAATACTTGACAGCTGGCAGTTTCTTCATTTAGTGAAGAAGTCCTAATTTCTTCATTTAGTGAAATACAAGTGATTTCCAATTTCAGCAACTAAGATAAAATAAATCTTATTGAACTGCAAAGTAAAATAAATGCTAAACTTTGTTTAAATATAGATAAGACTGGATGCAGTGGCTCATGCCTGTAATCTCAGCACTTTGGGAGGCTGAAGTGGGAGGATCTCTTGGGTCTAAGAGTTTGAGACCAACCTGGGTAACATGGCGAAACCCCATCTAAAAATATATATATATTTTAAATCTAGATAAGAAGAGATTTGCAAGAAGTATCGCAGCAACCAATATCAAATAAATATCAAATTTTGCATGTTTACTATGAGATTCTGAACACTAAAACGAAAGATCAGGAATATGACAGGAATTTAGGGTGTGCTATTTAATAGCTGGACAAGAACAACACTGCACTACTTAAGTGTGCATGCTCTTAGAGTTTTCTAGTCCTGTTTCTTCACCTCTTTGTCACTCCACTTAGTCCGCTGACATTTTCTGCCTCTCCTCTCAGGTACCTAGTATTATTTCTTCTTCCCCTTCTTCTTATTCTTCCTCCTCCTCCTCCGCCTCCTCTCCTACTCTTCCTTTTCTTCTTTCTTCTTTCTTCCTCTTTCTTATTCTTCCTCTTTTTATTCTTACTCTTCTTCTTTCTTTTCTTCTTCTTCTTCTTCTTCTTCTTCTTCTTCTTCTTCTTCTTCTTCTTCTTCTTCTTCTTCTTCTTCTTCTTCCTTCTTCCTTCTTCCTTCTTCCTTCTTCTTCTTCTTCTTCTTCTTCTTCTTCTTCTTCTTCTTCTTCTTCTTCTTCTTCTTCTTCTTTTCTTCTTCTTTCTTCTTCTTCTTCTTCCTTCTTTCTTCTTTTTTTTTTGACACAGGGTCTTGCTCTGTTGCCCAGGCTGGAGTGCAGTGGCCCAATCTCAGCCCACTGAAACCGCTGCCCTCCAGACTGAAGCAGTCCTCCCACCTCAGCCTCCTGAGTAGCTGGAACTATAGGCATACACTACCACACCTGGCTTTTTGTAGAAATTGGGTTTTGCCATGTTGCCCAGTCAGGTCTCAAAGTACTGGGCTCAAATGATCTGCTGGTCTCGGCCTCCCACAGTGCTGGGATTACAGGTGTGAGCCACCGTGACCAGCCTGCCAGTGTTTTCAAATGTTATTTAATCTTCTCAATGAACGGCCAGAGGAAGGTATTAATAGGATCTTTTTTAAGGAAAAAGAAACTGAATCCTCTTGGTTAAGGGTTTGCTGGAAACCACATAGCCAGGATCTGAGAAAGGTGGATTCTTTTTATTTATTCATTCATTTTTTTGAGATGGAGTTTTGCTTTGTTACCCAGGCTGGAGTGCAATGGTGCGATCTCAGCTCACTGCAACATCCACCTCCCAGGTTCAAGCGATTCTCCTGCCTCAGCCTCCTGAGTAGCTGGGATTACAGGCATGCACCACCATGCCCAGCTAATTTTTTTGTATTTTTAGTAGAGACAGGGTGTTACCATGTTAGCCAGACTGCTCTCGAACTCCTTACCTCAGGTGATCTGCCCGCCTCAGCCTCCCAAAGTGCTGGGATTACAGGTGTGAGCTACTGCATTCAGCCAGAAAGATAGATTCTAATCTGATCTGTGTCTTCTAATGCCCGCTGTTCTAACGCTCGTTGCTTAATACCACCATGTGTTAGGCTGTTCTTGCATTGCTATAAAGAAACACCCAACCATCCTTTCCTTGGGGTTGCCCTACCGTCTAATGAGTGCACAGTGAGGGCAGTACTGCTAATGCCTATACATCACACCTGCATCAACTGGAACTTTGCTTTTACCTTGGTACAATTTTTGGAAAAATGAAAAACCTCTTTTCCATGAAATTGAAAAAAAATGTTTTTAAAAAGAAGAAAGAAATACCTGAGGCTAGGTAATTTACAAAGAAAGGAGGTTTAACTGGCTCACAGTTCTGCAGGCTGTACATGAAGCATGGCACTGGCAGCTGCTTTGCCTCTGGTGAAGCTTTGGGCTGCTTACAGTCATGGTGGAAGGTGCAGGAGCAGTCATCTCACGCAGGGAGAGCAGAAGCAAGAGAGAGAGAAGGGAAAGGGGCCACACACTTTTAAACAACCAGCTCTCTTGAGAACTCACTTACTACCAAGGAGATGGTCCTAAGTCATTCCTGAGAGATCTGCCCCTGTGATCCACTCACCTCACACCCAGCCCCATCTCCAATACTGGGGATTACAATTCAACATGAGGTTTGGTGGGGACAACATTCAGACTATATGATACCACTACATATTCTAGCATAAATGTATATGTTGCTAATGTTAAATAGGATGTATAATAGATCATTGATTTGGACTGAGCCCCTGCACTAGGCCCAACAGACAAAACCAAAGTGGAGTCAGGCATGCTGAAGTTTCATACCCGCCAGCTGAAACTAAGATCTTTATCCAAGCTTTCAACAAATCAGGACGCAGAGATAACAGCCAAACCCCTAAACAGGCCAGTTTTTGCCAGCACGATAAGAAAGTTCCTTCTGGTTTAACATTTACAAGAACACGAACTTCTGTTTATAACATCAACCTCCTCTGCTTAGCTCATCACAACACTCATTCTGTTTTATAGTATGAGGTGTTGTCCCATTTTAGAATCATAAAAGCCAATTTAATTTTTAAAAAAATATTTTTAAATTTATTTTTTTTTAATAGAGATAGTGTCTCACTATGTTGCCCAGGCTGGTCTTGAACTCCCAAGCTCAAGCAATCCTCCCACTTCAGCCTCCCAAAGTTTTGGAATTACAGACATAAACCACCATGCCTGGCCTCAATTAAGATATATATATATTTTCGAGGTGGAGCCTCACTCTGTCGCCCAGGCTGAAGTGCAATGGTGCCATCTCAGCTCACAGCAACCTCTGCCTCCCAGATTCAAGCGATTCTCCTGCCTCAGCCTCCTGAGTAGCTAAGATTACAAGTGTGTGCCACCATGGCTCGCTAATTTTTATATTTTTAGTAGAGATAGGGTTTCAGCATGTTGGCCAGGCTGGTCTTGAACTCTCAACCTCTGGTGATCCACCCGCCTCAGCCTCCCAAAGTGCTGGGATTACAGGTGGGAACCACTGTGCCCAGCCCCAGTTAAGGTCTTTAAACTAAATTCGTTGTAATTTTGTCTTTTGACACTAAATATGATACTCAGTCTGGAAGTCATAAAGAAAAATGGCAAATAATAAAATAAAATAAAATAAATTTCCTTCATAGTGGAAAAAAAAGAAAAAAGAAAAATGGCAACAGATCAACTACATACAACTTTAAAACCTTCATTTGGCAAAAGAAAACATGAGGATAAAAAACACACAGACTGGGGAAACGTATTTAGAATATGTAACAGAAAAGATTTATATAAAGCACTCCTGAAAATGACTAAGACTGTAACCAACAACTCAGCAGAAAAATGACCAAAGAATATAACAAAGGTGGACCAAAAAATAAGAAATACAAAAGAGCAATAAACAAAATATTCAACCTCATTTTAAAAAATGCAAACAAGATACCCATCAGGTTGGCAAACATTTTACATACTGATAATATTGGCAAAGTCTTTTTAGAGAAATAATTGGTAATATTTACCAAAATCTAATTTTCTTTTTGAGACAGGGTCTCGGTATGTTGCCCAACCTGGTCTTGGACTCCTGGGCTCAAGCAGTCCCCCCACTTCAGCCCCCTACTTAGCTGGGGTCACAGGAGCACACCACCACACCCGGCTGCAAAATGTCAATGACTTTATTCTTTCTCTTGACCCAGCAATTCCACGTTTAGATATCTGTCCCCCACAGCCCAACACACAAAATTCTTAGATGTGTATAAACATATGTGCAAGAGAAATTATTAAAGGATTAGGTGTACTAGTGAAAAACTGGAAATAACCTAAGTGTACATTAATAAATTAGGTAAAATTATTGTCAAAATTTATTCTATAGATTATTAGGCAATTGTTTAAAAGAATAAGGTAAAGCTACATATAATGACGTGAAGATTTCTGAGACATATTGTTAGGTGAAAAACAGTATGTCAAAGGACAATGTCATATTTTCATTATCTTTGATGATGAGGTACGGGGTGGGAAAAAGGGAGTGAATAGGAACTGTCAGTTTTCACTCCATTTACACTTTTAAATTTACACGTTTTCCATTTACACGTTTTAAAAACGTGTTTTCATGAATTACTGTGTAGTTTAGAAATAAAAGTGCTTTCCCTTTATTTTACTATTGTATTCTTTCTCTTACTCTCCTCTAATAAAATTCTCAGGCAGGATGTGAACAGAAAGAAAACAGTAACGTGTATTGACTTCCGTATCTCACACTTGGGTTCCAGTGTTTGACTATTTATGATTTCCTTCCTGTGCTCTGACAGTCTCTAATTTTAGGTATGCCTGTATGGTTAGAAACAGCATTTTGTTTTGCTTGAATTTTTAAAGCAACGATCTCAAAAAAGAGTTATGTTTCTGTAACACTGTTGTTTAGGGTTTTTTCCCCCTTCTCATAAAAATAACTTAGAATGCTTTTACTACCCCAGACAAAAATGGACCACTTAAGAATAAGTTCTTAGTTTGTTGCTAAATGCTAATTATGAGAACTAGATAATAACTTGTACTCCTCAATATAAACATAATGGGAATGCATCTTTAGGAAATTGACGGGAATTCTCTATATAAAAGGTGTAGTGTGGTTACCTTAAGTTGAAAAGTGAAATTAGCAAAATGGCTAAGAAAGCCCTAACATAAAACATTAATTAGGGTTTAATGATGTAATCTTAACAGTGGAAAAGACACATAATAACATTCTATCAAACTTTTGTTAAGAGTTCCCTGTAATTTTACCTTAACTATAGCATCTAAGAAAATTCTGTACAATTCATTTTATAAATCAGAATCCAATTATTTTATATTGTTTTCATTATTTTACCCAAGAGAGATTCATAAATTGTTTTTAATCACTTCATTTTAAACCAATAGTGTCTGCCAAATGGGTAACATTTCCCATTAAAACATTGTCTCCTATAATTGGTATAATTACTTCATAAAGAGATAAACCACAGCATAATTCCACAGTCTTTGGGTTTATAAAATCTAATTATGTTCACAACATTTTATTCTTAGTGATCTCAAAAAGAACATAAACTTGAACAAAGCCCAGACATTTATGGTAAAGTAATTGGGAGAAGCAAGTTAATTACTGCCTGTAGTACTGCCTCTATTAGCAGCCTCTGACAGCCCTCTTTGCAGTCATGAATCTGAGTATAGGAAGGTTTGGTTCTGGTCCCCTAAGCTGTGTTGACAGCCTGTGCCGAAGTGCAGAGGAGGTTCAGTCCTCGAGTACAGGCTTCCCAAGGTTTGTCCAGGACCCCAGTCTCCCAAGTATAGAAGAGTGGAGCCCCCAGCCTCAGCTTTTGAATGTTGCTTCAGAGGCAAGTGTGGAGAAGAGAGAGGGAGAGGCAGAGGGCATAGATATGACCTCCAGCGTCTGTTTCAACAGATTTGTTTTCATCCGTGTTACATTTGACGATTCTGCAACAGATTGCATTTTTTTCTTTTCTTTTTTTTGAGACGAGTCTCACTCTGTCACCCAGGCTGGAGTGCAGTGGCATGATCTCGGCTCACTGCAACCTCCGCCTCCTGGGTTCAAGCAATTCTCCTGCCTCAGCCTCCTGAGTAGCTTGGATTACAGGCAGGCACTGCCATTGCCCGGCTAATTTTTGTATATTTAGTAGAGATTGGGTTTCATCATGTTGGCCAGCCTGGTCTCGAACTCCCAACCTCAAGTAATCTTCCCACTTCAGCCTTCCAAAGTGCTGGGATTACAGGCATGAGCTACTGCGCCTAGTCAACAGATTGCATTTGGAGAAAGGAAATCAATCGCTAAAATTTATTTTTGAAAACCTTTACTCAATGCCATAGTCATGTGCTGTCTCTATGTCAAAGGTAGAATGACTAAAAATATAAGAATTAGCCGCTCAAGGGAACGTACCAGAAACAGCAATCCACGTTACCTGAGAACTACATCTTAAAAAATCACAAGCCTCTCTTCAATACTATTTATAACTAAAAAGAAATCCTAATTTTAGGCTGGGTGCAGTAGTTCATGCCTGTAATTCCCAGTACTTTGAGTTGTCAAGGTGGGAGGATTGCATGAGCCCACGAGTTTGAGACCAGGCATGAGAAAAATGGTAAGACTGTGTTTCTACAAAAAATTTAAAATATAGCTGGATTTGGTGATGTGCACTTGCTTACTCAGGAGGCTGGGAGGCTGAGGCTGCAGTGAGCCGCAATTGTGCCACTACACTCCAGCCTGAGCGACAGAGCAATATTGTTTGTTTTTTTTAAATAAATTCCAATTAAACATACACACACCTGCACACGTGCCAAGCAAACACCCCAAAACTCCTATGGTTTTATGTAAGAAAAGAGAGGTAGAGGGAAAGATACTAGAACGGAAGGAAACAATATTCCCTCATCAGCATTAGTGTCGTCCAGAACTATGGCACTCCATTTCGCCTCAGCATTCCTAAGGATTAACTTGCCTTTCTTTGTATTTCTCTTCCTTTCCTGCCTCTGATTCATACCTTAAGAGGCTTTTTCTCTCTTTTTCTCTCTTCCTCCCTCCCCTTGACCCCTACCAAGAAGCAGGACATGCCTCTTCAGGAATCAGCAACTTAAAAGATTGTGAGACTCAGAGAAAGAAAGTTAATAATAGGCCCAAGAGCTAGATAGAAAGATGAAAAGATATGCACTTGTCCTCAGAATCTGCAGAAAATTCTGGCTTAAGAAGGTAAAGATGGGAGGTGGGGTGTGGTCAGGGTGGGAGGTAACTAGGGGCAAGGTGTACGGGAAGGAGAGAAGTAAAGACATTAGCCACTCAAGACTTTATAGAAGGAATTTGTCAGTGGCAAGCTGGCTCTTACCTGAGACTCAGATGAACATCAGTATCACTTCCTGGGAGTGATCTTCCCTGACCAACCAGTGTCAAGTGGCCAGCGAGTTGCTCTCAACCGCATTATCCCATTTTACCTCTCTGTACAGCACGTACTATCTGACATCTTCCTGAAGTTTTTTCTGCCTCTCTCCACCCCCGACCTCTGGCCTCTTCCCCACTAAAATGTAAGCTCCTTGGCGGCAATGACTTGTCCTAATTTACTGTCTGTCCCTTTTCCCTAGAATATAAGCTCCAAGGCTGCAGGGATTGACTGGTTTTGTTAACATCCGTATCCTTCAAAGTGCCTTGCACATATACTAGTAAGGGCATTCAATAGTTCAATGAATACTTCTTGAATAAAAGAATTATAAAAAGAAACCCTTTCTCCCTCTGCAAAGGTTGCATTGTGATAAAGCAGCTTAAAAATTTCCCCTGAGTTGGGACAAGGGCAGGTACACTGCTCTCATTGCAAGTATAGTCTCAATTTCTAGTCCATTGGGACCGACAAGGGCTAATGGCAAAGTGTCTCCTCTGTGCTGAACAGTGATGTGGGTTAAGTCACCACTGAATGAGAAAGCAGCTTCCTTTCCACTCCAGGGGGCGAGAAGGAGGCACTGGCTGTAATGGAAGCATTTGCAGAAGATCAAATAATGCTGTAAATCCTTTAAGCTTGATAAAAGCTTTTTTCATGTGTGATAGATGACAATTATGGTGAAACGTTCTATAAAAATATTCTTCACATGTTACCAGATGTCTTCATCAGGTTGGCAAACATCAAAGATTTATCTTAAGTCTTTTGTTATTTCGATCTCCAAAGCTACCTGCTTCTTTGCTTCTTTATGATTCTCCTTTTGCAGAAGAATCAAGCAAAGGCATACGACAATTTACAAGTTAAGATATTTAAGATTAGCATTTTATTAGTGATTTAAAATATATCGCTTTTAGAATATGCAAAGTACAACAAATATATACATATTTTAATATAAACAGAACAGAGTTTCACATCAGGGGATACATTTTTTTTTTAACACTATGGATATCCTTTTAGAGCAAAATGGCCTTAGTAAATGATAAGAAGTAAAATAAAGAGGATTTTCAGTTCAAAAAAAGATAAATTCTGATGAATTACTTATACACCGGACATTAGTCTTGAGTGACCATATGATTTGTTATCCAAATAAGGGATGCTTCTAAGAGAGAATGAGGATGGTTACCGGTCATAATTAACACTGGGGCAATGGACAGAAACCAGGGCAAACTGCGATATGCCGTCAACCTTATTCTAGGGATACTTAATGACCATACACCTGCTTTCAGATTTTTGTAAAAAAATAAAAAGTAAAACAAAATAGCCTGATTTGCTAAAGACATAGTGAGTCTTTGTTAAATTAACTGCTTGATTTTTCATAAAATTAAATGATTAAATATGAGTATGAATGGACAACTGCTAGAGGAGAAAAAGAAATTCAGTGGGTAATCTACGTATTTTAATGAACGCATGAGTTTTTATTTATTTACTTTTTAGAGACAGGGTCTCGCTTTGCCGCTCTGGGACACGATCATTGATCATAGTGCACTGCAGTGTCACTCTTGGGCTCAAGTGTTCCTTCTGCCTCAGCCTCCTGAGTAGCTAGGACTACAGGCATGAATTTACATGCCCTGTTCTACCCTATTTTACGTTGTTTCAATTATTCAAAAAAGTTGTCCTTGCCCATAAATGTTAATCACAATAAGAAAATCTGCTGGGTAACATTTCTCAGCTTAAAATATGCATTTAATCACTTTTCCATACTGACCTCAACATAGATCTCATCTCCCAGCCCAGTTCTTATAGACTGTGGCCATAAGGAGCACTGCTTGGGAGGCTTCTGAGGCATGGTACGGCTCAGCAGAAAGGACTGTTCTGCCTGGCTAGTGATATCTGCAGGAGACATGGAATATAAGACAACGGTAGGTTCAGCAAGTATTTGCCATCAAAACAGGTACTGAACAAACACCTGTTTTAACAACAATTTTCTAACATATATCTAGTATGTAACAAAAAAATTACACCTTGGTGATTCTGCATCTGTTACCTCTCATAGGTTCTGCCATAGTGTAAATAATATCCCAACTGCCACAGGAAAACAAGGCCATCATTCTTAACAAATCACACTAAGATCAAACCCCTAATACCTGAATGGAAAGTAGGGGGAAAAAATAATACAGCAAATGGCTAATTAACTTCTCTTCTGTTTCTGCTCATTTGTCTTGTCATTTGGGGCTATATTTATCTACTCAAGAGAATTTGAAGTGATAAAATGAAAATGAAACTTGTCTCTCCCTTTGCAGGCAAATTTTTTTTTTTTTTTTAATTTTAGATGGAGTTTTGCTCTTGTTGCCCAGGCTGGACTGCAGTAGTGCAATCTTAGCTCACTGCAACCTCCACCTTTCTGGTTCAAGTGATTCTCCTGCCTCAGCCTCCCGAGTAGCTGAGATTACAAGCGCCCCACCACCATGCCCCAATAATTCTTGCATTTTTGGTAGAGATAAGGTTTCAGCATGTTGCCCAGGCTGGTCTTGAATTCCTGAAATCAGGTGATACACCCATCTCAGCCTCCCAAAGTGCTGGGATTAAAGGCATGAGCCACCACGCCCAGCCTAATTCTATTCTAAAGGACAATTTTCAGGATGTATTTTACTACCAGATATTTTGCATGATTTATCCTTTATACAATAGAGAGCTGTTTTGCATCTTTCAGTGAGGTAAAATAAAGAGGAAATAGGTGACACTTTATAAAAAATATAGGAGGTATCCAAATAATGCTGTTTTTGTGCCTGTGTGACTATGAAGCATGTTCCACCTTCGGATCTTAATTCTCTAATTTTAAGAAATGAGGGAGTTTGATTTTCAGTAGCTTTGAAATAGAGAAAAAAAAAAAAAAAAAGAAATGAGGCAGAATGTCTAAAATTAAAAGGCTGTGGAGCTCCTGGAATTTTCACATGTTGATGGTAGCAGCACAGAATGTCACTGCTCTGGAAACGAGATTGGTAGAACTGAAACATATGCTTATCATATGGCCCAGCAACCCCCCACCTAGGTATTCATCCAAGGGAAATAAAAACATGTATCCACATAAAGATTTGTATGTGGATAAATTTTTTCAAAAACAGGCTGAATTCAACTTCTACTGCAGGAAAAACTCAAGTTCAGATTTCAAAGCAGCTTTGTCATATTGATTTTAACCTTACAGCTCTACTTTTCCAAGAGTGAAATCCTATTGAAGTGGCTTTCCAAAATATTTTGTGGAATATAAGAATTAGTAGATGGCAACTCCTCATTCAGGATCCCCAAACAGGAGACAAATTCATCAGGAAGCAGGGTCTGTTCTGGAACAGTTTCACTGGGTGAATCGTTTTCCAAAAGCGTGGTGGGTTCCTCCTCTATTGAGTTTTGTATGTCAGGAGGACTACATTCTCCTTGATTTAATATGAGGCTTAAGTCTTCAAGAAATAGTGTGTTGCTCAGTGAATTCACACTTGAGACAGAAAAAGCAAAATTAGGATGCTTTTTTAACCTGGGATTATTTCCTAAATCTAAGGAGTCAAATGGTGGTTTAAGTGTTAAGGAAGTGATTTCATCATTATTGCTGAGATGGCTTCCCCCAGGCAGAAAATTTGAAATTTGGGGTTTATATCCAGTGTTGAGATCAGGAATATACACAACCGTAGTATTGTCGAATTGAGAGTTTTGAAGGTAGTCTCTTGTCTCCAGGGGTCCTGTATTCTTTTCCTTCTTGTAGTCTGTAGGCTTGTGTTGTGGGATAAAGATTTCGCTTATCTCTGTAATCATGGGATCAACATATAGGACCTGTTCACTGCAATTATTATTCATAAGTTCACTTTTTTCCTAGGAAAGAAAGGTATTTTTTTATTTTACAAAAGACATTTAAAAGAACCGACTGGATCATTGAATGAAGACTGGAATTTTGTTTTTTTTCCACTTTCCTTTCTTCCACCCTTTTCTCATATTGTTTATTTTCCCATATGATTTCCTCCTTTTGTCTTTGTTATCCTGCTTGCTTCCAAATGTTTATTAAATTTTGCATGAGGAGACTAAGAAAAGGAATAATAAAAATAATCCACTTCTTAAGCACACTTCTCGGTTTAAAAGTTTTAAAGAGAAAAGTTAAGTCTTACATATTAACTTAGTACTTAATTTTAGAGCCTTTTAAAAGTTGGTTTTCTGAGGCGGGGGAATCGCTTGAACCTGGGAGGTGGAGGCTGCAATGAGCCGAGATCGTACCATGGCACTCCAGCCTAGTCCACCTCACCCGCCCCGTGACACTGTCTTTCATAGTCCTCTCACATTGCTATTCCCAAATTGCTTTTCTCAAAATGACACTTGTCTCAAAAAAGTTCTTAGAAACATGTCATAATATTTGTTAATATTATAAGAATATTAATATTTCTTATTACAAAAAAATACTTTGTTGCTTAAATTAAAAACAGGTTGGGAAGAATCCTATTTTTACTATATACTGAGAATGAGTGTGTGACAAATGCTTGCTGCTGAGGTTCTAAAGGTATATAGTGGCTGGGAGCAGTGGCTTAGGCCTGTAATCCCAGCACTTTTAGGCCAAAGCAGGCAGATCACTTGAGATCAGGAGTTCAAGACCAGCCTGGCCAACATGGTGAAACCCCAACTCTACTAAAAATACAGAAATTAGCCAGGCATGGTAGCACAAGCCTGGAGTCCCCCAACTACTCAGGAGGCTGAGGCAGGAGAATTGCTTGAGTCCAGGAGGTGGAGGTTATGTAAGTGGAGATCACGCCACTGCACTCCAGCCTGGGTGACAAAGCAAGACTCTGTCTCAAAACAAAAAACAACAAACAAACAAACAAATAAAGGTGTATAGCTACTCACAATTCAGACATGTCTGTGATGATCAGGAGGGTGGGTGAAGGTTTTAGCCTGATGACTTTTCTGGGCAATAAATGGACTTGAGGCCTTCCAGCAGATGGCTGGCCTTCCTGGCCAAACTGTCACCCAACACAATTATAAAGTTATAGCCCCCTGTTACAGACTGAATGTTTGTGTGCCCTCTCCTCAGCCCCACTCATGGTGAAGCCAATGTGATGATATTTGAAAGTAGCCTCTGGGTGGTAATTAGGTCACCAGGGTGGAGCTCTCATGAATGGGATTTGTGAAGAAGAGACAGGAGAGAGATGATCTCTCTGCCATGTGTAAAGGCAGCTGTCCACAACAGAGCCCTCACTAGCAAGTGAATTGACTGGCTCCTTGATCATGGACTTCCCAGCCTCCAGCACTGTGACAAATACATGTTTGTTGTTTAAGCCACCCAAGCAGACTAAGACACCATTCCTTAGTCTCTTAGGCAGAAAAGAACACCTTATCTGAGGGAAACTCTAAGGTTTGCGTCTAATTCCAGGAGCCCAGAATAGGAAGGGAGTTTAGCAAAGAGGGAAATCTTGAATAATGAGACATGAAGTGTCATTCCAATTTTCTTCAGGCCAGCCTCCGTAGGGAGTTTGCCAGGTTTTGGTAAGAATAGTACATTAGGTGTTGCTTCATCGAAAACCTTGATGTGAAGTGGCTGGAGTAATGCTGGAATGGTGAGTGGATCAGATCACAGAAGTCTTATGTTACAGAACTTAGACTCCATTCTGTTGACCAGTTGTTTTTGAACTCTTAAAAAGTATTTTATTTTTATCCTAGAAACCTTTGTTCAAATGACATGAGGTTGGGGAGTTAGCTAATAGGTTCACCAGAGCTTGAAACAGAGCTACTTCTATTTGTTTTAAGAACACTTCATCTCCTTACCCAACATGCTACTCTAACCCCCAGGTGTCCTCCTGACTTTGAATTCTCTCTGTTTCTCCTGAGCAGCTCCTCATCTTTCAGTGTTTTCCTCTCCACTCCTATCACATGTTTGGGCTCGTTTCTATCATTGCACTTATATCACTGCATTGCGAGGCTTGGATGATGTGTTTGCCCCTTGGACTGTGTTTTGCACCCCTTGGCGGGGCCGGGGGTATCAGGAACACACACAGCTGTTCCTTCCCTCCTTTATAGCCAGTGAAGTCCCTGTATCCTAAGAGTTTTCCTGGTGTGTGGCCTTCTCTTTGCCAGAATGGAAACCTAGCGCACCCCTGTGACACTGTTGCTCATAGTTCTCTCACATTGCTTTTCTGAAATTCCATTGGGTCTAACGAGTAAAATGATGTCCTTCTTGGGCTCCACCTGGTCCTCCATCTCATGTGAAACAGAAGCCCTTTGAGTCTTCAAGGCTCACTTCATTCAGCTTTTCTTCCCCACTCCCTCTGTTCTTGAAGACATCTACCAATTGCATGGTCACCAGGTGACTTGTGCACCAGGCCCACAATCTTCCACTTCACTTTTCCCTTTTTGAACAGCTTTGTTTCTTTATTTCTTCTCTGTTTTCTTTTCCCAACTCTATCATCTCATCTGTTTGAAGTAGGGTTTGAAATATGTACGATTTTGTTTTTACTTATGTATATATAATTATGTTAATATGTATACACATTTATTTATTTGAATGGAAATTCTTTCTAATTATTAGACTGCACTCGGTCTCAATGGCCACCCAGTTTTTGTTGGATGATGTTAGGTTACCTGTAGCATTTTCACAACACTGCTGTTTTTCATATTAGGAATATCTTCATAAAGCCACTTTGGTATTAAAAATAAGATTCGTCTTTTAATTCTAAAAAACAAAATTGACACAGAAGAATCAGGCAATAGAATAATTCTAATTATAGAATAACATATACATTTTATTCTAGTTGACTTCATGTATATTAAAAAATCAAATTTTCTAGGTCAGGCACACTGGCTCACACCTATAATCCCAGCACTTTGGGAGGCTGAGGTGGGAGGACCACTTGAGTTCAGGAGTTCAAGACCCCCTGGGCAACATAGCAAGACCCAGTCTCTACAGAATATTAAAAAATTAGCTGGGTGTGGTGGTGCACGCCTGTTGTTCCAGCTACTTAGGAGGCTGAGGTAGAAAGATCACTGGAGCCTGGGAGATCAAGGTTGCAGTGAGCTGTGATGATGCCACGACACTCACTCTGGGTGACAAGAGTGAGACCCTGACTAAAAATAAATAAATTAATTTAAAAAAATCAAACTTCCTGATGCAGAAGCTAAAGTTTTCATTGCTTATTTAATGAAAATTAAGTGGGCAATTGTGTCATTATCTTTTCAGATTTTCCTCTCATCTCTATTGCTCTGCTTCTTTTTTACTGAGCAGAAACATTTCAAAACACTCACACTAGATTCAAGGTAAGTAGGAGAACCACCCTGGCAGTAAAACTGTATACATATTAAACGGAGCAAACTATTATAACCAGAAGATATCCATGTGGGAAAGTTTGAAAAACTTAATGGATATTTTGTAGAACTTTCCAAGGTGTCCATAACTACTGAATATTTAAAAAGAGAATGTTAAATAATAAAGCCCTAAAATTTAAGCTCTTCTAATTCTAGATTTTGTAATTATTTCAAATAGGGTTGTAATGATGGTAGCAGCTCCAAACTTTCTTTACACGAATGGAGAGGGAGGCTGCGGAACGTGTCTTGCAGTTGTGTGGCATAGTGAGAAGTTGTTCCTACCTAGACAGTGTGCTTATTAAGGATCAGTGGGCGGGGTTTTGGAAAGAAAAGGGAGAAGCCATAAACATCCCACTTCTTCCCCCAAGCTATCTGTTAACACTGCCATTGTGTGTAAAAGCACTCTCTGCATTGAGGGTACAAATTGGGTTGGGTGAAAAGGTTGTACCAAGAACTTAGAAGAGACTAAACTGATCTCAGACACCTTTTTACCTATTAACAATGGACCTGTTAGCAACAGATCAGACTTATTTGTTTAAACAGTTCTCTAAGGACCCGTACTAAATAACAACCAAAACGGCTGACTGAACTTTGCTAGCCCAATTTGACCTTGGACTTTAGGGTAAAAATTATTTCTTTACTCATTTTTATACAATGCTTTATGATTCCTTTTTTGTTTTGTTTTGTTTACTAATTCACACTCTCTTTCTATATGTAAAATTAGACCAAATTAGTAAATTCATGCTATTGGAGTAAAGTTTTTATACAGCACGCTGATACAGTGAGAATGTGTGTGTGTGTGTGTGTGTGTGTGTGTGTGTGTGTGTGTGTGTGTATACATATGTATATATATTTACCCACTCTTGGTTTTATCATATTTAAAATGTTTTGGGCCGGGCACATTGTCTCACGCCTCTAATCCCAACACTTTGGGAGGCCAAGGTGAGCAGATCACTTGAGGCCAGGAGTTCAAGACCAGCCTGGCCAATATGGCGAAATCCCATCTCCACCAAAAAATACAAAAATGAGCCGGGTGTGGTGGTGTGTACCTGTATTCCCAGCTACTGGGGAGGCTGAGACACAAGAATCTCTTGAACCCAGGAGGTGGAGGTTGCAGTGAGCCAAGATTGCTCCACTGCATTCCAGCATGGAGAACGCAGCGAGACTCTGTCTCAGAATAATAATAAAAATAAAATAAAATAAAATAAATAAATAAAATGTTTTGCCTTCTGTTACTCACTTCTGTTTCTGAACTAAGGCTTTTACAGATAATGAATAGTTGGATTAAATAAAAATATCTGTTCAAATGTAAAATAAATATGTAGGAATTATCTCTTGTTTTATCTTTTTTAAAAAGAGTATTTATTTAAATGATTTAATGAGCAAAGAATTGCCCTATTTCCTACTTTGTTGTTATGAACTGAAAATTAGTTTTTAGGTTATTCTTAGTTACAAACTTAGTGTTATTTAAACTTTTACACTAAGACATGTTCAGATAATAAGATAAATATTGATTTTTCATGGAGTATTAATTTGAACATTAAGATATTTCAAGGGATTTTATAATCAAGTATATTTTAAAACAGCCTCAAATAAAATTCCATATTAGTTTGTCCTTCTCACAAGGATATTAGATATCCTTTATTAATTTTATTTTTTATTAATGTGTAATTTAAGTTTTGAAATATTAAGTTCTGAGGGAAAAACCTATGTAGATAAGAAATCATTGATAGACTGTATTTAGAATAGCTCATTTAAAATCTTTCTACTGCATTTGATTATAAATTTAAAAGAAAGAAAGATTATTTAATGAAGCAAATGATGGCCAGAAGGAGAAACTCAGTGCCGATTTGGCAAAGAACATTTGAGTCAAAATCTGTGAGCAATTGGACATACGGGGAAATTGCCACACCAAACAATTCTAGTCTATCAGCAGCTTAGAAATACTCAATGCATCGGTGAAATTTAGGAAACCAGAGTCTTGCTTTTCTCAAAATCTCATTTTAAATAACTAAGTGTAGGTATTTTCTGATACCATTATGGGAGGGGAAAAAACTGAAGGAAGCCAAGAGTAAGGGGCTTTGGGGCTGAATGCTAAAACACCAACACAATTGGAAACAAACTGATAAGTTTAAAAGTTGTCACACTTCTCTTCCCGCTGATTCAAGCCGATTTGTTTGGATGGGATTCAAGGGTTAAAGCAAACTAAATACGGCCTGAGAAGGACTTCATACTTCTATATTTGAGTCCCTGTGGATGAACTGTAACCTAGCTTAACAGGCAGACAAGAGTGAAAAAACGTGCCTATAACAATAACTGAGTCTTGGCCAATCCCAGAGGCTGTACTTCAACCACTCATAGACTATTAAGTGTTCAAACTGTGTTCAAATAAGGCAAACGCCAACATGTAACAAGCAAGATACCTGTTGGACCCATTTGTGTCCTTCGATCTCTCAAAGTGGCTGGGATCATGGTAAGTTCTCTCTCAGATTTCAGAGCTCCATGGATTTCTGTTTTGAACTCTCCAAGGTTTTTTGAGCAAATTTCTGTTCCAAACTGGGTTTGGAAGTCACAACAGAAACTGGACTGGGTCCAGGATGGGATATGATCAGTAATTAAGTGGCCTGGATCCAGTTAGAGGCCTCTTACATTCCACTAGGTCAGAAAGAAACTGGTAGTAAATGGTAGTACTGCAAGGGTTGTAAAATTTGGCATTTAGAAATTCACAGGGATTTTTGTTTTCTACCCCTTTTTTCCATTTTTCTTGCACATTTAGGTAGGAAAAATCATTGGCTAAGTTCATCAAGGAAACCTGAAAGTGAAGTCAATATTTTAGGTAAAAATGAGATCCTTACTTTCTGAAAAGCAGAGTTCCTTCTGGTTTCTACATTAGGCTTGGAAGACAGCAAAGTCTTACGGAAATAGCAAAATCTTAAAGATAACTTACAGTTTAATGTTCCAAATGAACAACACACTGAAGTGCATTAAAAAAAATTGGATGAGGTCTCCATCTTGTTTTACATCCTTGGGAGCTTGATTTTGTAACCATGTAGTGGTACTTTCTCTTGGTTTCTGCCCTCCAGGGAACAGAAATTTTAGGGTTCATGTCACAATTTGCTCTAAAAATTATCTTGAGTAATTAAACTAGTTAAAAGCTTTTGCAAGCTCAAAATTAACTACTCTAGAGTCCTTCTGGGAAGCACCATGGAGACTGCCCAGTTCTGCAGCTCAGTAGCTAAAGTTTTGTACTTTTACAGTTGTGGCCTGGGTTTGATTCCTGGGTTAAGGAATGAGTCCTTTATGGTTTGATACCTGTGTAAACTTTACCATTTGTCAATTCTCTTCCCTTCCATGAACTGTCTTGAATTTTTCTTTCTCTGAGCACCTGGGAGGTAAAGTTCAAAAGCCAGAAATATTGGCCACTTGGCATGGCTAAAATTGGGTAACAAGAGATTTAAAAGGATTTTTTAAAGAGCACTACAGTTAATAGTCAGCTTAATTAAAAGTGGATAACCAAGCTATAGGTATCTCTAAAAGGCCTTTATATCTTTTCTTTTTGTGGATCTTGTTTTACTGAAAAAGGTTTTTTCTTCTCAGTTCACTGAATTATTTTTCTCCATTTTGTCTTGTCACTCTTAATGCACACATGAGAGGCCCTAATATAACTTCTAATAGCCTGGGAGTCCTTGGGAAAAATAAAGAAGGCACCACTGACTCTGCTTTAGAAAACAAAAACCTCTGTTTTCCTAATAGAACCCCAAGAATTAAAAGCAGATAAATCTCTCCCAAAATCTGCTTTGCCTTCCATCTGTGCCTGCTTATTAGGCCCTAGAAACTGCATGTTTTCCTAGCCATTTCTTGAAGGGCTCCACCCCAAGGTCAGTAATCCAATGAAGAAATTGGCAAATGAGAAATCCTACAACTACTGGATCTTGTTCTCTGTGTAGTTATAGATGTGTTGTCTCTGTGATGCTTATATAAAAGAGCTCTAAGTAATTGGCTTAAAGAAAAAGGTGCTTAGATCAAATATTTTGGAAGAAAAAATAAAAACTGTAATGTCTTTTAGTTCATGTAACTTTAGTAATCTTTGGGAAATAAAAATAGCTTTAAAGATTGTTGGTAAAATAAAGACATTTGGTCTAAAACAGATAGGTCAGATATTAGGTTTACTAATGCCTTAAGATCATAAACTGCTTTGAGTTTTGAAAATTGTTCAATTTATCTACTTTGGAGACATTAGATTCTTGATAAGACCTGGGGACATGTGGAATTAGTCATGCTCCCTTAGCCATGCAAAAAAAAAAAGGTTATAAAGAAAAGAGATTTCATATAAGAAAGGATGTTGTCGGAAATTTCTTGCCTAAAGTAAAATAAATGGTTGTTTAATAAGAGGACAAGTCAGAAAGTCTATGCATGTCATAGATGGTCTGTGTAAGTCATGAAAGGATTCATAAAAGGAAATTTATGCACCAAAAGTTAAAGTTGCTAAGAGTTACCATTATACCAAGTAATCAAGACACTGAAAATACATTTACATGCAAGACGTGTACGGAAAGTAAAATGCATTTTTAGTGAAAGGTTATAAGAAGGCACAGTAATGTACATTTTTGTCTAGGTTAGAGGATTAAAGGATTGTTTTAAATTAGATTAAAATAAAGCTAAAGGTTTGAACACATTGTAGAAGGTTTGCAAAAAATCTTGTAAAAAGAAATTCTGTGCAGACATTGGCTAAAGTTAAAGGAGTATTGTTAAGTTTTTCTGTAAATTAAAATTGAAATAGAAGCACAACTGCTTTTTCTTAGAGCACTGATCTACTTTTTAACAAAAATTTGTAAAGGACTATAAAATGTTTATAAGGATCTCATCTCATAGTCAAACTGGTTAAGCATAATGTCAAGCATTTTACCTTTAACATATTTGATAGGCTTCCCAATATCAAATTTCAGCTCCAAAATTTTCTTTCTAATCCCTAACTTGCGTATGTTACGGAGGGTTCTTGGAGTATCCAAAAGAGAAGTAAACAGGATTATCTGACATGTTTAGTTACATGTCATTATCAAAATAAAAATATTGTTTAATCTTTTTCAGGTTATATTTTAATGAATAATATTAATATATGTTCCAAAATTGTATAGGGTTTCTAAAATTCTAATGTCTGAGTATACCATTTCATTCATAATTAAGGTTATTACGTTATCATAGATCACAGAGATAACCAAATTTCCTTGTTAATTGTGTTTTTAACGATCACTATTTAAAGTCATTACATTAACTTAATGCTAATGCAGTTTCCAAAAACTTCACAAACATGCAAAATCCTAAAATATGCTATCTTTTAGAAAGTTCAGGAAAGGATAAAAAGGACCCTAAAAAGGACTCTTGAATATGGGTTTCTAATAACTTTAAATTCAGAATATTTAGGCAGGGTAGGAATCCCTAAAATTTTAATAAAAAGACTGACTGGTTTATAAAACTGCTAACCCAAGTGGAACAAAAATTAATTAAATACCAAGAAAATACTCTACCAGGTTTTCATGCTAAATCAGCAAGAAAAATCAGCATGCTAAATCAGCCAATACTAAAATTGTTTATATATACAATTTGAATGAGCTTCATGGTCTAAGTCAAATTACCTATGATAACCCATCAGTTATCAGTGCTATGCACCTACACTGGAGAAACAACTGGTTTTCAGGAGGACATAAGTCCATTGTTAAGCATGGTCTCATTGAGAACCAGGACAGCCACCTTGTTTTTCCAGAGTCTTTAAAGCTTTTATTATTAAAAGTTCTGCATTCCATGACTCGTAATGGAAAAGATAGAATTATCCAAATTAAATATGTTTGTGTGGTGACTTATAAACTACTAAAATAATTATAACCAGCGTTTGGTTTGTCAAACCCATATTCCTGGGAAAACAATCAAAGCTTCAGGTAGATTTGGCTACCTGATGAGCCATTAAACATTTATAGGGGATTTCATTCAATTTTCATTTTCAATGCATGTTTTCTGCTTGTATGAAAGCTTTCCCATGCAAGAGGACTGATGTTAGAATAGCAGGTTATTATGCTACGGTATATTTTTACATGGTAAAAAAAAACTTTTTATAATTCACTGAGGACAATCAACCCCTTCAACCCCTAGAACTCAAAGAATGGATCTTTTGAGAAAATTAGAGAAAGACTATCCTTGCCATCCACACTACAGCAAACTTTGGGACCTTGAACTTTGGGTTTCAAAGGTCCCACAACTTTCATAATCTCACAACTGAGAAGGGTCCCTCCACACCCATTGGAACCCTTAAGGTAAAGCTAACTAGAACAGTTTCTCCCCAGAAGAAGAGGGCATCCTTAATGTTAACAGTTTTTTCAAAAATCATGGATTAAGACTTCTTTACTATCAAGACTTTAAAATATTTTTTTTTTGCTTATGCCTCTATGAACAATAAAAATGAAAAAGGGATCTGTTATGTGTGTTTTATGGGGTATATGTTTATTTGTGAAGGATTTTGCAGACAGCCTTATACATGGATAATGTTATACTTTGATAAATAAAAGAGGAAGGCCCAATGCAGGTGAGAAATTTTAACGTTCATGTGTTGCTTTATAATCAGTCAGAAACAGAACATTGATTCATTCCTCTTGACCCACATCATGGGTTAAAGAGAACATTGCCAGGAGGCCTTCACTCTTCTAGAAGGGCATCATTTGTTAGGTCCTCTTTCCATCGTTTGAAGTAAAAGAGTCAATGATTAGAAATGCATCCCTTATGATAGGCTCCATAGCAGATTCTAATGTAAAGGCTATGATTACACAACAGACTTTAAATTCTCTCATGAAAGTTGTACTAAATAACAGAATTGGTTAAACAGAAAAGTATCTATCTGTGCAGCTGTTGGCACTTATGGCCTATGGAGAAAATATCAGGTATTATAGTAATTCAGTTGTAGGGGATTAATGAAAAAACTACTTAGTTAAGTGAGTGGACTCTTAATCTAGCTCATTACTTGATCTATTTGATTTTAGATGGTTTGCTTTATGAGAGCCCTGGGTAAGGAACATACTCCAAACTCTTGGTATTACTCTTCTGATAGTCCTAACAGTAATCTCCCTGGTATGCTGTATTCTCTCAAAGGTTTTAAATGTTTGCAAGCATCCATCTCCAGAATGTCAAATGGTCACTCTTTAACTGGAATAACAAGAGCTGAAAGAAATGTGTGATCATCAGGACACCATAACCTATGAATGACATGCTGAGACCAGAAACCCAAAATGATGGTAACTGAGAGTGGCACTGAGGCCCTAAGTTTTGGTCACACTCTCACCTAAGTGAGAACCTGACCAAAAAGGGGCATATTTTTTTTAAACAAAATTATGGGAGGCCATTGTTTTGGACTGAGCTCATGCATTAGACCCCAGCAGACCAAACCAAACCAAAATGGAGTTGCTCATGCTAAATGTGACATAATCAAACTAAGGCTTTAAGGAAACGCATAGATCCTAGAACAGACCAGGTTTCCTTTTCTCCTATCAACAGGATGTTCCAGCATAAAGAGGTATCCTCTACTCAGTCCTTGTTCCCACCTTACAGAATCCACTGTTTTACTATTTCCCAATGGGTTTCAAGACCATATAAGTACATTTATGATAGTGACAGTGACATCAATGACTAAAGTTTTGGTCAATTTCTCAAAATTTAGAAAATAACCAAAAGGGGGAAATTATTAAAGTAAACTAAATATGGTGTGAGAAGGACTCAATACTTCTATATTCAAGTCCTTGTGGATAAACTAAACCCAGCCTAATAGGCAGACAAGATTGAAAACCTAACTTAGGAGTATGTGCCTGTAGCAATAGCTGAGTCTTGGCCAATCCAGCAGCCACACTTCAACCACTCATAGACTTCTAAGTGTTCAAACTGTGTTCAAATAAGGTAAATGCCAACCTGTAACCTATCCAGCTGTTTCTGTACCCATTGCTGATTTCTTTACGTCACTTCTTTTTCTTTTTTGTCTATACATTTGCTCTGACCAGAACGTATCCCTGGAGTCTCTCTGAATCTGCTGTGATTCTGGGGGCTGCCCAATTCGCACATCTGTTGCTTAATTAAACTCCTTTAAATTTAATTTGGCTGAAGTTTATCTTTTAACACAAGGCAATTTGTGGCTTCACCACTCTCAAGAATCCAGGCACTGTAGGTAAATTTGAGGCACAAAAGAAAAGGCCATGTAGTAAAGGAGAGAAATGGGCTTTGATATCAGCGTGTTTGGACTCAGGGCTTAGTGCTCAGTGATCCTGGGCTGAACACTTAGCCTCTCTAAGCCTCATTGAAGTCATCAGTAAAATAGGCCAGGAAGCTTTTCTGGCAGGGTCATTTTGAGGATTAGAGGAAAGACATTTGTAAAGAGTTTGGCATGGGTAAGTACTTATTAAACATTGTTCCTTTTATTTTCCTTTATCTGAATAAAAATGTTAACAGATTTTTCTAGTAAACAACTGAAATGACTAAATTTTGGTGATACATATACATGTAGTCTAAATCAGAAAACAGAAATTCTGCAAAAACCTACCCAGTTCTGAGTGATTTGTTAAGTATCCCAATCAAAGAAAGAGTTGACAACATAACAGCAAAGACGATCATTCCCAATAAAAGTCCAATGTCATCTCTGTTGTCTAATGAAAGGAAAGAAAAATAATTTTAACTAAGCATTAGTGCTCATATGATACCAGAATTACCATTCTCTCTACTCCGCTCAAAGCAAAGTTCTCAAAGTAGAAAGGGCAGAGGGAAGCAAAATTAACCTTTACCTTGGGCCATAAAGTGGCTGCTTTACCAGAGTACCCCAGGAAACAACTTTTAGCTTGAGAAAGTTGGGCTATGTGTATCTGATGTCAGTGGGTTTTTAGAAGTGCATCTCTGGCAAATGTGGTCAGCTTGTGTATGCAAATTTTGTATAAATTATTAGTGGTGAATCTCATTTGGGTTGTTTGACACACGTGAGAATTCTGAATTGCTGTAACAATGTCTAAAGCTGGTCACAATCATATTAAATTTTTTAAAAAATGTTTTGTGTGAGATAGAATGTGTGCAATTTGTCATCATTCTTCAAAATCTATTGTACACGAATTTTTTCCTGCTGAGAAAGGACATCCACTTTACTTAGAACAATATATGTGATAAGAAAGAAAGCATACACTGGGAAGTTAAGGTAAAAATAAAAAATAGAAAAAGAAATCAAAATTGCCATATATATTGCACTCACACTTATTTAAAAAACAATGCAACCAGGCGCAGTGGCTCATGCCTGTAATCCCAGCACTTTGGGAGGCCAAGGCAGGCAAATAACCAGGTCAGGAGTTTGAGACCAGCCTGATCAACATGGTGAAACCCCGTCTCTACTAAAAATACAAAAATTAGCCCGGTGTGGTGGTGTGCGCCTGTAATCCTAACTACTTAGGAGGCTGAGGCAGGAGAATCCCTTGAACCTGGAGGGTGAAGGTTGCAGTGAGCTGAGATCACACCACTGTACTCCAGCCTGGGTAACACAGCAAGACTGTGTTTTTAAAAAAAAAAAAAAATGCTGGCGGGCGTGGTGGCTCATGCCTATAATCCTAGCACTTTGAGAGGCCAAGGTAGGAGGATCACATGAGTTCAGAAGTTTGAAATCAGCCTGGGCAACAAAGCGAGAGCCCTGTCTCTACAAAAATTACAAAAATTAGCCAGTGTGGTAGCATGTGCCTGTAGTCCCCACTACTAGGGAGGCTGAGGTAGGAGGATGGCTTGAGCCTGGGGGGGAGAGGTTGCAGTGAGCCAAGATCGTGCTGCTGCACTCCAGCCTGGTGACAGAGCTGGACTTTTGTCTCAAAACAAAACAAAACAAAACCAGTGCTTTTCTTGCATTTTGAAACTGAACTAATCTCCTGAAATGTTTAAATAATTAATATAATTTATTCAACCTATATTACCCACCAGGCTCATCATGTTCTCTCCCTGGTACATGAAAAAGCCCTGTTTTCAAATATAGAAGATAGTTGAGACATTACTCATCACACTGGAATCTGTTCTAGAGCCATGCTGGGTATTGGCTTTCCTTCCATCCTCCTTGCTCACTCCCACCCTCCTTTCAGTAAATGTTTATTGGGTACTTACCATGTGGCAGACATTGTATTTGCCCCATCCTAGTTACTTCACATATGGGGGTCTCCTGGCTGCCTGGCCCTCTTTTAAAGCCAATCAGCAGGCAAGGGTCTGAGTAACTCTAGCTCACTGCAAAATCTTGATGGGATAAGGCATTAATGTTTTCCTAGGGCTTAAGAGCTATTGCTGACTATTTAAAGCAACTAATGGGGGGTACTGGCTGCCACACACCCTTGGGCATTAATTAGTGCCAGGAAAAGGATAGACAGCCCTAAATTAACACAGTGGTTGGTGAAGGGGTCTAAGCAGTAGAGCAGAATGACCAAGAGCATGGCCTGAGATACCTGCGTTTGAATTAGATGCTGCCTCTTATCAGCTCTGTGACCTTGGGGCATAATTATGAACTTGCTGAGTCTCAGGTTTTCTCTTTTGTAAAACAGATAATAATGCTTATCTAACAGAGCTGCCATGAGTTCCTAGCCTCCACTGTTCCCACAGAAATATCAAGGTGTAGGCAGGTCTGTGTAGGCATCTATAATTAGGGAACCATCCTGAACCTAAGCACTTGGCTCATAATTGATTCATGTCTCCACATTCAAATTCAGAGTGCCCTTACCTTGCTTCATGTTTATTTTTCATATTCTTCTTCCTTTTTTTTTTTTTTTTGGTTGTTTTTTTGAGATAGGGTCTTGCTCTATTGCACAGGCAGCAGTGCAGTAGCGCTCACTTCAGCTTCTATCTCCTGTGCTCAGTTGATCCTCCCACCTCAGGCCCCTGAGTAGCTGGGACTACAAGTGCATACCACCACACCCATCTAGTTTTTGTATTTTTTGTAGAAATGGGGTTTTGGCATGTTGTGCAGACTGGTGTCGAACTCCTGAACTCAAGCAATCTGCTTGCCTTGCCCGCCTAAAGTGCTGGGATTACAAGGTGTGAGCCACCGTGCCTAGCCACTTCATGTTTCTTTATGACACTTCACCACCACCTGACTTTTCTTGTTATTTTGTTTGCTGTTTTTCTGCCTCATCTATCTACAATGGAAGCTCCATGAAGACAGGAGCTTTGCTCATTGTTTTCACTGCTGATTCCCCAGCACTCAGAACAGTGCCTCACATACAGGAGTTGCTTAATGAATATTAAATTAATGAAGGTGCAAAGAATATCAATACAACTTACAAAAGTTCTTATACTATTCCTGCCTATTTCTGTGCAAGGAGAGAAATGGTCTATCAGTGGCCAATGGTGAAATAGTCATTCCTAAAAGTTTTCAACTCGAAATTTCTATTTAGAGTTATGTTCACCCATTGTACAACCAGATCTCAATTTTTTTATACCTAAAACATTTAGGCAAGGTCATCAATACAATAACAGTCATGCTAACAACCAATGGGAGGTGGTTTGTATAAAAGAAAGAGCAGAGACTACAGGATATTGAAAGAAAAGGATTTGAATTTTAGTCTGTCACTTAGCAGCTCTGTGACCTTGAAAAGGTTCCTCAACCACTCTTAAGTTTCAGTTTCCTCATTATAAAATAGATGCATAACACTTACCTCATGGGTTGCTTTGAAAATTGAAGATGTTTAGACAACTCCTAGCACATGATAGGTAAATATTTTGTTTTGAAAGAACTCTTTGGGTCTTGAGCCCTAGCAGCTATTAAAATAAAAATGTGCCTGGGTGCAGCGGCTTATGCCTATAATCCCAGCACTTTGGGAGGCCTAGGCAAGGGATCACCTGAGATCAGAAATTCAAGACCAGCCTGGCTAGATGCAACCTCATCTCTACAAAAATACAAAAATTAACCGGGCATGATGGCAGGTGCCTGTAATCCTAGCTACTCAGGAGGCTGAGGCAGGAGAATCACTTGAACCTGAGAGGCAGAGGTTGCAGTGAACCAAGAACATGCCATTGCATTCCATCCAGCCCGGGCGACATAGCGAGGCTCCATCAATCAATAAATAAATAGATAAATAAATAAATATTTTAAAAATGTATACAACCTATTGCAAAAGCTGGAAAAATCCATCTAAGCTACCTCTTAAATTCAGTTTTAAGCAGATCTTTGTAGTTTGTCTATTATTTTCCTATGGAAGGCATAAGGTGTATCTTATTATCCAGGAACTTAACACCTGATTTTTTGAGTATGATAGGTTAAAATGGGCAATTACTAAAAGACTACTCAAAAAGCCTAGGTGGTATTTTCTTACCAGAAGTAAGGTGTTTCGTAGAGATGGAAGAAACTAGAAGTCCAGAATTCCATGTTTCATGTTGGAATGATTTTGGTGTGACCTGGGGAGCTTAAACCAAAAGGAAAGATCGTTAATTTCTTACATTTTGCACTCAGCTTGTCAAATTTCCCAACAAAGTTTCTTCCCTTGTTTAAAGATGACTAAAGCAAACCAATAACTTTAATGGGTTTGAAGAGTGGAATAAAAGCAATGGCCTTCGCGTGTGTGTCTTTTCTTCTTTTTATTTAATTGGATAAATCTCAAAGGAGGAAACACAGCAAGGGCAATTAAAAACTACCTAGGTTGTAAAACTTCAAGATGTGTCCACTAATTTCATGAGGCTTCTAGGTGGCAAATACCAAGGAGCTTTATTTCACTGAGTGAGAAAAATGCATGATAACTGATCTCTATTTGATTCCTTGCAATTGATGGTGCAATAAGGTTCAGATTTCCTTGAGGGTCTCCAAGATACGTTACTTTTGCCTTTGCACAATCTTTGGGATGCCGTTCATCTCCTCATAAGAAACCTAATTTTGGTTAGCAGACACTTTGGTGTTGTAACACAGGGGTGGGATGTCACCAATGACTTCTCTCTGCTCTTTTTCTGCTGGCAAAGATCCTGGCAGCCTGGTCTAGTTATAAAGGCCGTCAGGACACTGCTAATGAATGCTTCTCACCAGGGAGGGGTGAGCAACCTTGGCACCTAACTTTCAGTCTGAACTCAAAGGTGTCCTGGTACAGCCTTGCTGGTCTCCTCCTTCCTGACAATTAAAAGCTGACAGAAGAGACTTCAAGGACACAATTCTCCCAAACGGCAGAAGATATTTCTGAAGATGGTTCTAAGCCTTGGATCCCTGAGAGTGCTTCAAGCCCTATGTATTCTGTCATTCTGATTTCAGTGCTCAAATTCTTCTTTTAAAAAAATTACTTTGGGGGGCAGGGAGAAATCACAGCTTGAGGCATCCTTACCTGTCACTGAGATATCACAGGCTTGTATAATGAGCAATGTGGCCAGTGACTGTCTCTTTGAGAAAAGAATCCTATATTTTCAATGAAAAGGTTCCTCTGGGGCTTCAGAAAGTTTTGAAAAAGGCTGGTCTGGGGCACAGTGGCTCATGCCTGTAATCCCAGCACTTGGGAGGCTCAGGCAAGTGGATCAATTGAGGCCAGGAGCTGAGACCAGCAAAGCCTTTTGCTGGGTATGTGGTTGCATCAAACTCTGAGGGAACAAGGTAATGCCCTGATGGCCCATAGTCAGGTTTATTCATCTAAAGTGGTATCTTTATAGTCCACCTTCATTTGCAGGAAGATCACACAGGAGTCTGCATCCATATTAGCCTATAATCCCAGCTATACAGGAGGCTGAGGCAGGAGAATCACTTGAACCCAGGAGGCAGAAGTTGCAGTGAGCAGGCACTGTGCCATTGCACTCCAGCCTGGGTGACAGTGAGACTCCGTCTCAAAAAAAAAAAAAAGAAATTTTAAGAATAAAAATACGACATTAAAAGGTAACACAATTTTCAATTTGGCAAAATCATGGGCTTATAGCATATGTTGCTATAGTATTTTCATTTTTATTATTTTAAAATTAGCATTTTTAATTTAAAAGTAATATATGGTGCTGCTGGCTTTTAATACAGGTTAATGTAATTCTGTTGTATAAACCACAGGTGGTTATTTGGTGATGAAACTTCAGTTATTAATTTGTATTATATAAAAACAATATTCATAACCCACTAGGGCTTTATTAGCCCTAACAGGGAATAAAGACAATCTTCCTTTAGAGTCTATTTGTTATCACAGTTTCAAATCAACCAGGTGCATTGAATTAAAGTCATTGATAAGAGGTGCCTAATTCTCAGAGGGAAATATCACAAAGAATCAGATATCTAAAATAATACAATTTATAAACAAAATTGTCAGAGAAGAAATCAAGCCAATGTTAGGCACAGGACTGAAATGAAGCTATGTAGATTATATTCTTCATGGAATACTGCCACCACGTGGCTAGGTCATTTCTTTTAAAATTATACTTAACATCTTTCATTGTAAAGCAGTAATTTGAGTACAGAAAAATTTTCAACAGGAGAAATAAAAAGGAGAAAAAAGAACCATCCCTAATCCCATCCTTTAAATCCACCTGCTATTAGTGTTTTACGGTATTTGCAAGTATTTTACCATGCAAAGCATTCGCAAGCCCAGAATCTCACACACACATGTGCACATACACACAAAGATGCAGGCTTTATGACTGGAAACTTTTTTATACCAGTTCTGTCATCAGTGTATTGCATAAATTGCTAGGAAAAAGTGCATGATGTTTTACTTAGTGTTTGTGGTGTTACATCCATAATAAGACAGTTCTGTCCTTGCAACAGAATGTTAATGTATGCCTATTAATCTCACAGGATATACTTGAATATATTTAAAAAGTTCAAATTATCTTTAATTTGGGAAGCATTTTTACATAACTTATATGCACTGACATCAAACTGTAGTCTTATAAGAAGACAATAGGCCTGTGGGAATTCAGAGTGGTTTCAAACAAGAAATATAGTTTCTTATTCTTGGACCAAATTTAAAGTATAACCACCATATTTTATGGCCTACCAAAACACCAGGCTAGTTTAATCAAATCCACTCAATAGGACCTGGTTTAAGCAATAATGTATTCCACCTGTATCTTAAGGATGATGCCAAATCATCACCTCAGCTCTTCTTGCTATATCAACTGTATTGGTCCATTTTCACGCTGCTAGGAAGACATAATCAAAACTGAGAATTTTTTTTTTTTTGAGACAGAACCTCCCTCTGTTGCCCAGGCTGGAGTGCAGTGGCATGATCTTGGCTCACTGCAACCTCCACCTCCTGGGTTCTAGTGATTCTCCTGTCTCAGACTCCTAAGTAGCTGGGACTACAGGCACATGCCACCACACTCGGCTAATTTTTTTTTGTATTTTTAGTAGAGACAGAGTTTCACTATATAGGACAGGCTGGTCTCAAACTCCTGACCTCAGGTGACCCACCTGCCTTGGCCTCCCAAAGTGCTGGGATTACAGGTGTGAGCCACCACACGCCAAAACTGGGAAATTGGTAAAGAAAAGAGGTTTAATTGACTCACAGTTTCACATGTCTGGGGAGGCCTCAGGAAATTTACAGTCATGACAGACGGGGAAACAAGCATGTTTTACATGACAACAGGCCAGAGCAGTGCCGAGCAAAGGGGGAAAAGCCCCTTATAAAGCCATTACATGTCATGAGAACTTACTATCACAAGAACAGCATGGGTGTAACTGCCCCCACGATTCAATTACCTCCCATGACTCATGGGGATTATGGGAACTACAATTCAAGATGAGATTTGGGTGGTGACACAGCCAAACCATATCATCGACCATGGGGCAAAATATGTTTTGTCATCCTTTTAAAGTGACCATTTAATGAGTATTATGTCGCAAGTAACACGCAAAACTTTACATGTTTTCTCTCATTTAATCCTCACAACAACCCAATCATTCAGACAATATTACTGTCCTCATTATATGGATAAGGAAACAACGAAAGAGTAGAAAGGATAAATAACTTGCTCAGAGTCACCTAGGTAGAGGGTGAAGAGTACAAATTCCCATCCCAGTTCTGACATGTAGTTTGTGCTGGTCGCTGATCTCATTAATAACCTCATGTCCACAGCAGGATGGCTTTGGGTGGGCGGCAGAGTCAGCCCTGCAAACAGCCTCTCCCAGGATGAGACTTAGCATTGCTCCACTGAGGGCTCGCCATGGTGTGTTGGGGCTGCCTGGCCGTGTGGGACTCTGGACCCCACAAGCCTTACAGTGCTGACCCATTTAGCACTGATGCTTTGAACCTTCTAGTTATTTTCTTCTTAAAACCAACTACTTCTAGTTATTTTCTTCTTAAAACCAACTACTGGCTGGGCGCGGTGGCTCACACCTGTAATCCCAGCACTTTGGGAGGCTGAGGCAGGTAGATCACGAGGTCAGGAGTTCGAGACCAGCCTGACCAACATGGTGAAACCTTGTCTCTACTAAAAATATAAAAAATTAGCTGGGCGTGGTGGCACACGCCTGTAATCCCAGCTACTCAGGAGGCTGAGGCAGGAGAATTGCCTGAACCTGGGAGGTGGAGGTTGCAGTGAGCCAAGATCATGCCACTGCACTCCAGCCTGGGCCACAGAGTGAGACTTCGTCTCAAAAAACAAAACAAAACAAAAAAAACCCAATTGTTTTCCTTTACTACACAAGTAATATATGCTAGTTGCAGGATGCTTGAAAAGTATAGAAGGGTATGGAGAAGAGAATACAATTATATATTTGCTTACAAACTAGAAACGATTATTTTAAAAAATATGTTAGCATTCTTTTGTGTATGTCAGTAGCCTAGTGGAGATTATATTCTTTAGTAAATGTTTTGTCTTATCTTTTTTATTAAAAAAAATATATTTTTTGAGACAGAGTCTCACTTCATCACCCAGGCTAGAGTGCAGTAGTGTGGTCTTGGCTCACTGTTTAACCTCTGCCTCCTGGGCTCAAGCTATCCTCCAGCCTCAGCCTCCCAAGTAGCAAGAATTACAAGTGCATGCCACCACGTCCAGCTAATTTTAGTATTTTTAGTAGAGGTGAAGTCTTGCCATGTTGGCCAGGCTGGTCTGGAACTCCTGACCTCAAGTGATCTGCCTGCCTCGGCCTCCCAAAGTGCTGAAATCACAGGTGTGAGCCACCACACCTGGCCTTATTCAATTTTAATAAAAATTTCCTCATTTTATTAAAAATTGTTCAAAACATCATGCTATGGCTAGTTACTATTTCATGTTTTACTGTATTTATTTAGTCATACTCCTACTGAGAAACTGTATAGCTTGGTGATTTCAAACACCAACTGTAGACTCAAACAAAACTCAGTCCAAGTCCTGGCTCTACTAGATGGAGTTCCATGGCCCTGGGCAAGTTGCTTAACCTCTCAGTGACTCAGTTTTTTCATTTGTAAAATCAGATAAAAGCAGTGAGGCCATGAAGTTTGATGAGATAGTTCACATAAAGCACTTAGCACCATGTTTTACACAAATAAAATCTTAATAAGCATTAGTTATTGCTATTGTTGAACTTTTAGACTGGTTCCAAATTCCTACTTTATAATCAGGTTTTAGATGTATATCATTGTACATAAATTTCCTTTCCATATCTCTGATTACTTCTTAAGGCCAGATCTCTATAAGAGGAATTACTGAACCAAAGGGTACAGACATCACTAAGGTTTCTTTATTTACTTTGTACTTGCCAATCTTGGTGTCAAAGCCACACTAACCAAGGCCTGCATCATAAAGGCTTTGATCAGAGCAGACACATGAACTTTTCTGGACATTTCAGAAGGTTCTAGATATTCAAGAAAGAGGAGTCACATTAAAGGAAACAAAGGATGTG
>PVKP010025871.1:0-33154 GCA_004027715.1 Plecturocebus donacophilus
TATCACATTATACCTATTTTAAAAGTGACCACATAATAGGAAGTAAATCACTCCTCAGCAATTGCATAGCATTTCACAGGTTTAAATAAAATATTGGTTGGCTGCTTATTTGTTATTTTCATCCCCTATTCCTTCCTGTCTCCATTGTTAAGCACAATTATTGGCATAAAAGAGGTTTTTAATACCCATTTTTAGACTGCATTCTAGCCTGGGCAATAAAACAAGAATCCCACTCTCTCCCTCTTTCTCTTCCTCTTTCTTTCTCTCTTTCATTCTCTTTTTTTCTTTCTTTTGCTGTTTCTTTCTTTCTTTCTCCTTTTCTTTTTCTAAAAAAAAAAAAAGAAAGAAAAATAAATCCTAGTTTAAGGACACATCTCTTGATGTACCTTGAGATGGGATAAAAATCTAGATTATGGCCTGGCATGGTGGCTAATGGCTCTAAGCCCAGCACTCTGGGAGGCCAAAGTGGGAGGATTGCTTGAGCCCAGGAGTATAAGACCAGCCTCAGCAATAGAGTGAGACGACATCTCTACAAAAACCACAAACATTTGAGAGCACGGTACACACCTGTAGTCCCAGCGGCTCCTGAAGCTGAGGTGAGAGGATGGCTTGAGCCCAGTTGCAGTGACCTGAGATTGCGCCTCTGCACTCCAGCCTATGTGACAGATCAAGACCTTGCCTCAAAAACGAACCAAAAAACCACCTAGAGTTTTAGGTAGTCGGCTGATAGCTTATCTTACTCGTCTGTTTGGGAGAAAATATGGCAAACATGCAGATCTAGGCCTTTGCAACCAATTCTGAATCATGAAATGTGAGTTATTCCTTTGTCGTTGTTGTCGTTGTTGAGATGGAGTCTCAGTCTGTGGCCCAGGCTGGAGTGCAATGATGCAATCTCGGCTCACTGCAACCTCCACCTCTTGGGTTCAAGCGATTCTCCTGCCTCAGGCTCCTGAATAGCTGGGATTACAGGCACCCACCACCAGGCCCAGCTAATTTTTGTATTTTTAGTAGAGATGAGGTTTCATCATTTTGCCCGGACTGATCTCAAACTTAGGTGATCCACCGGCCTCAGCCTCCCAAAGTGCTGGGTTTACAGGCGTGAGCCACTGTGCCCGGCCTGTGAGTTGTTCTTATTAGGATAATTATAAAGAGAAGAATCGAGGGATAAGAAAGGAAGAATGTGAGAGAGAGCTTAGCAATGGTGCTGCAATACAGCTTTGAGAGACCGGCACTGCTGAGAGGAAGAAAACCTTGTCTTTAGGATTAAACTCTGGGTTACGCTGTAAAGAAGGCAACGCATGGCACCTGTTCTCTGTTAGGTGGAATTGAGGTACATCATTTGTTTGAAGGGCTGAAGCTGTATGTGTCTGGTTGCATTTCTGCAATCTAGGTGGGGCTCAGTGGTAGGCGTATGCCTTAAAACAAGAAAGACTGAATATTTGGATGGAAGTTTCAGCACAAGTACAAATGCCATTCACATTCATATGTATGAAACAAGGAAAGCAAATTTACCGGCATCCCATTGAAATGTAGGGGTGGGAAATCCTAGGACATTTTTTAAGAAGCAAGGAATTATAAATGTAAATGAAATATAATGTCTATACCTTACAATAACTTAATTATTGATAAATCATAGCCTTTTAAGTTCCCTTTACTGAACTGGTTGCCTTTATTGTTTGAATTATTATGTAAAAATAATTTTTGTAGTGCATTACTGGTTTACTTGGGACTTACATTCTTCTTATCCTGTATATTTCATAAGGCCAACTGGGAATTCCCCTGCAATGGGGTTTTTAGATATCTCACCCTTCAGGCTGGTTCAATAATGAAAATAATTGTTCTCAGCTCACTAGCTGAGAATATTTACGTCCATCCAGCGAGTAATTGCTGAGCACCAGGCCCTGTGTGGTCACTTTGAGTGTCCCAGGCACAGTGGAGAGGCCATGCATCCACTGGTGGGGACAGGTGCGGTGCTGCCCCGTGGAGGCAAACAGCATTGCAGTAGGAGCTGCAGGAAGCCAGCACGCCTGGGCCGAGGGCGAGGTGGGAAGGAGGCAGAGGGGAACCGGCGAAGGAAAACCTGGCAGTCATGCCCATTCTCCTTCCTTTGTGTTCTCGGAGCCAGCGTTCCTTTGTCCAAGAGGGAAGAACGTATTCTAAGCAGGACATTTACGCTGTAGGCAGTGGGGACCACGGGCCTGCTGTATGTCAGGACAAAAAGGTTAGAGCTTGGCTTGCCAGTGTTCAGGCTGCCTTCCCCTTGGCTGGGCTCCAAGGAGCAGGAGAAAGACCCCGAACGAGGATAAACCCTTTTCTGAAAAGGGTTTGCAGTTTAGCATGACTAGGTCAAGGCTGATGGTCTGGATGGCATGATGGGCTGGATGTTTTCTCAAGGCGGTTTGAGCAGAAGATGTGGGTGTAGACCACTGGTAACTCTTCCAGGAAGTGTGGTTCTTAGCAAGGAGAGCGGGAAGAGGGGAGCGTTCCTGGGCCCCTGCCTCCATCTCCTTCTGATGCGGGGGGTCCTGGGTAGGTTTCCATGATCATGGAGGTCAGCCTGTTGTGAAGGAAGGTCAGAGGCACAGAGTGGGGAGGGGCTGTGCCCAGAGCCACATTCCTGAGTGGGCCGTGGAAGGCCGTGGGACCCACACACGAGTGGTGACATGACCTTAAGGCCGGAGGGAGGAGGGAGTGTGGAGGGGTATGGAGGCGGGTGTATTTGTAGGTCTGAGGACTCAAATGTAAGTGGTGAGTGTGAGAGACAGAGGGAAACTGTGGCAGCCATGTATCTGCGACGTACTGGGGAAGCCGGCTCCCGCGGCAGCTCGTGGCCCAGCAGACTAACCCCAGTGCTGCAGCAGAGCGCGCAGACTGCAGGGGCCGTGGACCAGAGCCTGCCCCACCGGCTGGGCAGCCTTAGCAGCAAGCCCAGAGACTTCAGGCTTTTGACCCGAACAGCCTCACTCTTGAACCCTCCTCTGCTTGTGTCTCAGTACCGCCAGGGAGGCCCTGTCGTCGCGGTGCTAGTGGAGAATGAATACGGCTCATTCAATAAGGATAAAAAGTACATGCCCTATCTCCACAAGGTAAGAGGCCCTGTGTTTGGCCCCACATTTACAGGCCTCCTTCCTTCATCTGTCTCTTTTCTGGCATCCTTTTCTGGTTCCTGGCTGTGTGGATGGACAGGCTGGCACTGTGCATTCTGAGAATATGCAGTTGGCCTGTGAACACGAAGGGCTGAGGGGTGCCGGGCCCCTGAGTGCCTGAAATTTGTGTATAACTTTCGACTCTCTCAAAATTCAGTGACTAATAGTTGACTGGAAGCCTTACTGATAATAAGCAGTTTAATTAATGCAGGTTTTGTATATCTAATATATGCTATATTCTTACAGTAAAGTAAACTTCAGAAAAGAAAATGTTACTAAGAAAATCATAAGGAACAGAAAATGTATTGACTTTTCATTAAGCAGAAATGGATCATCATAAAGGTCTTCATGCTCACCATCTTCACGTTGAGCAAGGCTGAGGAGGAGGAGGAGGAGTTGGTTTTGCCGACTCGGGTGGCAGAAGAGGTGGAGGAGGTGGAAGGGGAGGCAGGGAGGGGAGTTACATTGGTCGTAACTTGTATTTAAAAAATCCGAGTATAAATGGATCCACATAGTTTAAACCTGTGTCATTTAAGGTTCAACTGCAGATCAAGTTCATTTTCTCTGTGAATTTACAACAGTCAGGACAATCAAGATGTACCTAAATAACATTTCTTTTTCTGACATGGAATCTAGCTCGGTCACCCAGGCTGCAGTGCAGTGGCGCAATCTCGGCTCACTGCAACCTCCACCTTCCTGGTTCAGGCAATTCCCTGCCTCAGCCTCCTGAGTAGCTGGAATTGCAGGCACCCGCCACCACGCCTGGTTTTTACTAGAGACGGGTTTTCATTATCTTGGCAAGGCTGGTCTTGAACTCCTGACCTCATGATCCACCTACCTTGGCCTCCCAAAGTGGTGAGATTACAGGTGTGAGCCACCACGCCTGGCCAGGATGTACCCAAATAATTTATTAGAAGATAGAACACGACGTTAAAGGGCTATTCCTTTCTGTTTCCTATCTCTGTGACCCATGATTCTCATTAAAGCTGGGGTTAGTGAATCTTCCTCCACTGTAAATAATGCTTTGAGAACTTAGTGATGTGGCTCTCAGCTTGAAGCTTTCTGGCGTGTAGGATAAATGTCATCTCTTCTGTCCCCCTTGCTCCTTCATAGAGAGACGTCTCAGGCCTGGGAATAACTGCTGTCCTGCCTGCTGTCCTTTCTGGTGGCTCAGCCCCTGCTGGCCCCTGACTTCTCACATTCGGGAAGCTGATGAGATTCAGTCTCAACTGCACTCCTCCTTAGGCTGCCACGCAGGCTGCAGGGCTGCATGGCTGGCCTGAGCCATCCTGCCTCCACCCTTACCTCTGCAGCAGTGCCCACGAGGAGACCTCTGGCTGGAGGCCGGGAGGGGCGGGACAGGGCTCCCCAGCTGGGCAAAGTGGGGAGGTGGGTGGGGCTGGACTTCAACCACATGCCAGCTCTGCCCTACAGCTGTGGCTTCTGGAGTTGGAAAAGGCCAGAGAGTAATTTCCCTCCTTAACTTTTCCCAGGGGCTGTGTGGCTGCCCTGAATCAGTCTTTTTCAGCTAGCAGTATTTGTTTTTGATTTTAAAATTTACTGGCTGGGCCTGGTGGCTCATGCTTGTAATCCTAGTACTTTGGGAGACTGAGGCGGGTGGATCACCTGAGGTCAGGAGAATTGAGACCAGCCTGGCCAATGTGGCAAAACCCCGTCTCTACTAAAAATACAAAACTTAGCTGGGTGTGGTGGCATGCACCTGTAATCCCAGCTACTTGGGAGGCTGAGGCAGGAGAATCGCTTGAACCTGGGAGATGGAGGTTGCCGTGAGCAGAGATAGCACCACTGGACCCCAGCCTGGGTGACAAAGCGAGACTCGTCTCAAAACCAAAAAAAAAAGAAAAAAGAAATTACCATTCAACTCCCCTCCCAGGTCAGATCTGGCTCGATGAACACAGGAGACGTTTGGCTGCCTCGTTACCATGGTTTTTCAGATTAGATCTTCCCATCCTGGCACCCATGGCAGGCTTCCTTGTCCCCCATGATAGTGTTCAGGCAGCACCGGAGCTTGGCAAAGTCCCTGATGGCTCTCAGGACCCCACAGCCGCAGCCTCCCCGCTTCCAGCACAGAGTTGCTCCCCTAGTCTTCTTCCTCTTCTTTCAGTGACTTAGATCCTCTCCCAGGGCATTTCCTGGTAAACTCAGACCTTTTTTTCCCTGGAGGCTTTGATCACAGGGTGTCAGAGCCCACACTCAGCTGATTTTAGGGTCATTCCCCACAGAAACCACCGGGCTGAGACAGAGACAGTGAGTTCCCCCAGTTTACTAAGTTGCAGAAGGTCAGACTCTGAAGTCAAACCCTTGTCTAGTTCACACCCCACTCAGCTGGACCCTGCTGTGTTTAGTTCCCAATATTCTCACACAATCATACCTTGGCATCCATGGAGGATTGATTCCAGGGCCCCTATGGATACCAAAATTGGTGGGTGCTCAAGTCCTTGACATAAAATGATGTGGCATTTCCATGCAACCTATTCACATCCTCCCATAACTTTTTTGTCCTGAGACACAGTTTTACTCTGTCACCCAGGTTGGTGTGATCTCAGTTCACTGCAATCTCCACCTCCAGTTTCAAGCGATTCTTGTGACTCAGCCTCCCAAGTAGCTGGAATCACAGGTACACATCACCACACCCAGATAATTAGAGAGGATTTCACCATGTTGGCCAGGCTGGTCTCGAACTTCTAACCTCATGTTATCTGCCTGCCTCGACCTCCCAAAGTGCTGGGATTAACAGGCATGAGCCACTGCGCCTGGCCTCTCTCATATACTTTTAAGTTATCTCTAGATTACTTCTAATATCCAATACAATGTAAATGCCACATAAATAGTAGCTATATAAAACTGTTTAGGAAATAATGACAAGAGAAAAGCCTGTGCATGTTCAGTATAGATGTAATTAAGAAATACATTTTTGGCCGGGTGTGGTGGCTCACACCTGTAATCTCAGTACTTTGGGAGTCCAAGGCAGGAGGCTTACTTCAGGCCAGGAGTTTGAGACCAGGCTGGGCAACAAGGTGAGACCTTATTTCTACAAAAGAAAAAAATAGCTGGACGTGGTGGCATGTGCCTGTAGTCCTCGCTACTCAGGAGACTGAGGTGGTAAGATGGCTTGAATCCAGGAGTTTGAGGTGACAGTGAGCTACGATCGTGCCACTGCACTCCAGCCTGGGGAAACACAGCAAGACTCTGTCTCTAAAAAAATTTAAGATTAAAAAAGTAAAAAAAAAAAAAAAAAAATCTGACTGTGATTGCAGAATCCAGGGATGCAGGATCCATGAATATGGAGGCTGTATGTATTTCTTTTTTCCCATAGGAGTGAGGGAAGTGAGTTTATTTTGGTCAGTTTTCTCAACAGGCCCTGCTGAGAAGAGGGATTGTGGAGCTTCTCTTGACCTCCGACAATGAGAAAAATGTGCTGAGCGGCCACACCAAAGGAGGTACACAATTTGGAGTTAGTTCACAGGAGAACAAGGCTCTCAGCCAGCCCGTGTAAATCTTGAATGCACCCCAGAGAAAACCAAGTGCATCTCTCTGCCTCCCTTTCCCATGTCCACTGGCATGGATCCTGGAGTTTGACATTACAATAGAGGACTCAAGGTCAAGGCTCAGGGCCAGCTCCCTCTCTTGACCTTGCTCCTGCCGTCTTTAAACACAGTGGCAGTGGAGCTCCTCTGTCCTCAGGACACCTTTCCACCTCCCATAGTTCTTCTGTGGCATGGCATCTGCGTTGGTCCTGGGCCTGGCTTGGGATCAGGGGCGTCTCTACCAATGTGGGAAACCACACAGGGAACCAGAAGATGGGTGTTGTGTGGGGAACCCTGCCTAGGCCCAGTTCCATTCCTGGGATCCTACCGCCCAAGGCTCTGTGTGGACACTTAGGAGATCCTAGAGAATTAAGTGGCAGGATGTTTCGGGACGGACTCATCAGATGGCAGTAGTGAGGGACACGCCCAGGTGTGACAGGCTGGTGGGCCAAGCTGCTGCTGACAGCCCTTCTGCCTCCTTAGCAGCGGCTCTTCCTCAGAAGCATGGCACACTGGAGCACATGCTGAGCTTGGGGCTGGGAAGCCTGCGTTCCGTTTCCAGGTCTAATCATGTCAGGGAGGCTTGGCCTGGCTCACTTCTCTGCACAGAGTGTGGTTAATTTTAACTGCCCCCTCAGTACAAATGAGTGTCCTCAAAAGTGTCAGGGATGTGGCGATGGCCATGGCAACCCTTTGGACGTTGCAGGGTGGGACCCAGGCAGTATCTCGCCATCCTCACTGCCGAGCTTGTGTTCCTCCTAGTGCGGGGTGGCGGGGTGGGGGGCTTTCCTTCCCTTCCCTGACAGCACTTGACTCACACCTCAGCCGGGCCTCTCTCTCCTTTACACAGTGTTGGCCACCATCAATTTGCAAAAACTTCACTGGAATACCTTCAGTCAGCTTCGTAAAGTCCAGGTAAGACATCAGGCGAGGTTTTACAGCTCCTCCTGTCTCCTAGGTAACTGGTGTTTCGTGGAAACAGGTTTGACAAGAAGACCACAGGTTTTCACCCTGGGGCCTTGGTAGGCTCCAAGCCATTTCGAGAGCCTTTTGGGGTGGAGAGGGAGGAGGGAACCCTGCTTGTGTCACCTCCGCTTGTGGATCACGTCTTGGAGATGAGTGGAAAGGGTAGGGGTGATGGGAATCAGAGGGAAATGATGTTCTCTTTCCCCTCTGAAGGCAGAGCTCAGAGATGGGCTATGAACATTTGACAGAGGCCTCCCAGGGAATTCTGGTGGGCCAGCCTTTCCCGCCACAGCTATATGCATTTTGGGAAGGGATGGCGGCTGTGCGTGCACTGATTTAACAGATGTGGATTGAGGGGCTCCCACCTTCCTCTCAGCGGGTGACCTCCTGTGACAGTTACAAAGAAGGACAAGCCACAGCCCAGCCTCCAGGGAGTCCATCTGTGCTTTCTCTACAGACTAGCTAGAGTGTGCGCTTCAAGACCAGGCCTGGTCATGGTCTCCTCTGCTAAACATGCTTTCCAGACTGTTCTTTGTGCCCAGGATGACATCCAGCCCCTACGCCTAGGCCTGCTGGGGCACTGTGAGCCTTTGCCTCCACTCCCAGCCCTGCCACCCTGCCCCTGAGGGCCTTCCTTCCATTCCTGCACACCGTGATGCCCTGGCCTAGCCAAAGATTCCACAGCTCCAGGGCTCTGTCCCCACCCTCCACCCACATTATAAATAAGACTCATGAACCATGTTTCCTTTTCTCATCAATTTCTTTATTTTCTTTTTTTTTGAGACAGAGTCTTGCTTTTGTCACCCAGGCTGGAGTGCAATGGTGCAATCTTGGTTCACTGCAACCTCTGCCTCCCAGGTTCTAGTGATTCTCCTGCCTTAGCCTACCAAGTAGCTGGGATTACAGGTACCCACCGCCGCACCCGGCTAATTTTTGTACTTTTTAGTAGAGATGGGGTTTCACCATGTTGGTCAGGTTGGTCTCAAACTCCTGACCTCAGGAGATCCACCTGCTAAGCTTCCCAAAGTGCTGAGATTACAAGTGTAAGCCACTGCACCTGACTTTTCATCAATTTCTATACAGTTTCCAACTTAGTGAAAGGAAGGGGCCCTGCCAGGGCTCTGTGGATCTGTGATTATCTCTAGTTTTTCAATACCTTCACTAAGTTTTCTTCCTTTTTGTTCTTTCTTGTCACTTTAACAACTTAATTGAAATCTTATTTATACACCATTACATTCTCCAATTGCAAGCATGCAATTCAACAAACAGAGTTTCATAATCATCACCACAATCCAAAATGTTCATTGCATTTAATGCTCGTTGGAGTTAATCCCTTCTGCAGCCCTGGACAGCCATCAATCTGCTTTCTAGTTCTATACATTTACCTTTTCTAGACATTTCACATAAGTGGACTCATGCAATATTTAGTGTTTTTCATCTGGCTTCTTTCACATAGTGTGGTGTATTTTTGAGGTTCATTGACACATGTTGTAGTATGACTCACTGCATCATTTTCTTTGACAGCCGGTTGGACTGTGCTTGGCTGTCATGTATGTAAAGTCACAGTCAAACCCAAAGGCGGTCCTGCTTTAGTATGTATATATCCTGTGACTGTGGTTTTTGCATGTTGAACCATCTTGCATTCCTGAAATGAATCTCATCTGATTGTGAAATATTATCATTTTCTATTTTGCCAGATTCGGTTTATTCATATTTTTGTTGAGAATTTTTGCTTCCATGTTCATGAAGGACATTGGTCTTTGGTTTTGTTTTCTTCAAAGATATTTGTTTGAGTTTAGAATTAGGATAACGCTGGCCTTATAGAATGAATTTGGAAGTATGCTCTCCTTTTCTATTTCTGGAACAGCTTGCATAGAATTGTTACTTAATGCTTGGGAACTCACCACTGAAACTATCTGGACCTTTTTCCTTTAAAGTTTTCCTTTTTAGAAGGATTGTAACTTGCAATTCAATTTCTCTAATTAATACAGGAAAATTTAAGTTATTTCTTCTTGAGTGAGTTTTAACAGTTTGTGTCTTTCAAGGATTTAGTCTACTCATTTTATTTTATTCTATCTACATTTTCGGGTTCATGGGCATAGGGTTGTTTGTGATAATTCCTTGTTATACTCTTACTGTGTTTGTTGTCATTAGTGATGACTCTTTTTTCAGTCCTAATATTGCTAATTTTGTGTATTTATTTTGGTTAGTGTGGCTAGAAGTTTATCATTTTTATTGATCTTTGCAGAGAATTAGCCTTCAGCTTAATTTTGTTTCTTTGTTACTTTTGTGTCTTCAACTCCCTTGGTTTCTGCTCTGATCTTTAGCGTTTTGTCCCTTCTGCTGTCTTCGGATTGCAATTGTTCTTTCTCATGCTTCTTTTTGTTGGAAATTATGCTTACTGAGTTGGGACTTCTCTTCTAATATAAACATTTATGCTACAAATTTCTCTGTGTGCAGTAGTTTTGCTGCATCCCACCAATTTTGATGAACTGTATTTTCCTTGAGTTCAAAACATCAACACATTTAAAAAAATTTCCCCTGACACTTATTCTGTGCATTAGTTGGGAGTGTGCTGTTTCATTTTTGAATCTTAGGGGATTTTTCAGCTATCATTCTATAATTGATTTCTAGTTTAATACTATTAAGGCTCTAGAAAATACTTGCATAATTTCTGTTCTTTTACATTTGTTAAGGTTTGTTTCATGGATCATAATATGGTTATTCTTGGTGAATGTTCCATGTACATTTGAGAATAATGTGTAGTTTACATTTGTTTATAAATTCCCATCAGGTCAAGCTAATTAATGATATTGGCCAAGTAATCACTATCTTTACTGATGTTTTGCCCACTCATTCCACCAATTATTATGATCAGAATGTTGACATCTCTAAATATAATCATAGATTGTTAATTTTTCCTTTAGGTATTAGTTTTTGTCTCTGTTTTGAGGTGCATTCACATTTAGGATTATGATATATTGTTGGAAGATTGGTCACTGTATCATTATATAATGTCCTTCTTCCTTGTTCTGAATTCTATTTTGATGTAAATATAGCAACTCTAGCTTTCTTTTAATTAGTATTTGCATAGCATATCTTTATTTATCCTTTTGCTTTTTATCTACTTTAAAGTCTGTCTTTAAAATGGATTTCTTGTAGACATCGTATATTTTTATACTGCTTTAAAAATTAAATTCGGCAGTTTTTGTATTTTAAGATAATGTGGCTAGATTATTCACATTTAAAGTAGTTACTGATAGTTTGAGTACAATTTACCTTTTGGCAAATTCTTTTCTTTTTTATACTTTGTTTCTTTCTTGTTCTTTTTCACTCCTTTTTCTGGAGCGAATGGATAATTTTTTCATTCCATTTTACCTGTGTTGTACACTTCCTACTTATGTCAGTTTAAAAAATTGTAGTTGTTGACCTAGAATTTAAAATATACATTTAAAAATTAACCTAAAACTACTAATCATGCTAAAGTGTATGCAATATTAGAATTGTGCAATAGTATCTTCCTAATTGCCCACTTTAAAGATGTCACTTCATTATTATTTTTACTTCTGTGGTTTCTGATGAGAAGTCTGTATTAATTCTTATCTTTTATTTTCCTTATCTTTTTTCCTCTGGCTACCTTTAAAATTTTGTTTGTCTTTAATTTTTAGAAGTTCGAGTGTAATATGCCTAGATGTGGTTTGTTTCTTAAAACTTATCCTGCTTGAATCTGTGGCTTGGTGAAGTTTACCAAACATTAAGTAAGGAATAATAATAATTCTACATAATATGTCCCAGAAAATAGAAAAGGAGAGAATACTTCTAAACTCATTTTATGAAGTCAGCATTGTCCTAATTCCAAAACCAGATAAAAACAACTAAAGAAAAGAAAATGAAAGACCAATTTCCCTTACGAACATGGAAACAAAAATTCTCAACAAAAGATGAACTGATTGAATCCAGCAATTTGTAAAATTATAATGCATTACTGGTACGGTTTGGCTGTGTCCCACCCAAATCTCAGCTTGAATTGTATCTCCCAGAATTCCCATGTGTTGTGGGAGAGACCCAAGGGGAGGTAATTGAATCATGAGGGCCTGTCTTTCCCCTGCTATTCTCGTGATAGTGAATAAGTCTCATAAGCTCTCAGTTTCTCTTGCCGCTGCCATGTAATAAGTGCATTTTACCGCCTGTCATGATTCTGAGGCCTCCCCAGCCATTTAGAACTGTAAGTCCAATTAAACCTCTTTTTTCCCCCAGTTTCAGGTATGTCTTTATCAGCAGCATGAGAACGGACTAATACAATTACATTCAAGTGAGATTCATCCTAGGAATGTAAGACTAGGCCATTAATTTCATAGAATTCTGAACCATCACTTATTTAGATATTTTCTCTGTCTGCTCTCTCACCTTCTGCAATTCAAATTGCCTGTATGTCAGATCATTTTGTATGGTCTCACAACTCTTGGATGCTGTTTTCTTCCCCACTGTCATTTTTTCTCTTTACTTTTCAGTTTGGTTAATTTCTATTGACCTATCTTTAAAAGTTCATTGATTCATTCCACATACCTGTTGAGTTTTGTGATGAATCTATTGAAGAAATTCTTCATTTCTTTTGCTATGTTTTTGATTTCTAGTATTTCCATTTGCTTCTTTCTTATAGTTTTCATCTTTCAGCCAAAATTACCTATCTGATCTTGCATGCTGTCTACCTTATCCATGATAGCCTTAAACATATTAATCATAGTTATTTTGAATTTCTTATGTGATTGTTACAACATCCGTGTCTTATCTGAGTCTATTTCTGATGATTGCTTTATCTTTTCCAAGTGTGTTCTTTTTTTGCCTTTTTGTATGTCTTGTAATTTTTTATTGAAAACTGCACATCATGTATAGGACATAGATACTGACTTGGAGATCAGCATGCCTTTCCTTCTGCTAGGCTACGTGGAATTTTGTATTCATCACATCTGGAGTTGGGCTGGTTATGAGTTTGTCGTTGCTGTGTTATCCTCTGTGCATCATGGGCTTCAAATGTTCCTGGTGGTATCTTGTATCTAGAGCAAGTGCTGGTTTGTTAGCGGTTGTTTTTTCGACGTCTGCATTCCCCTCTGAGTGTCGCCTTTGCACTGTGCCTCACAGAGAAACTGTTGCTTGCAGCTCTCTCAGCTATAGTATGTGTTATATTTTCTCCAGCTTGGTTAGCCTGCAGGTGAGAGAGAAAGGCTTTCACTGATGATCTGATTGTGCCTTATTGTCAGTAGATGCTGTCTCTGGGTCTGAGGGGCATGACCTTTGCAGGTGCTCCTGCTCCTGCTCTTCTTCTAGTGGCAGATCTCATCCTAGCATATGTGCCTTCTTTCCTAAGGGTAGTGCATCCCCCACCCCTTTTTTTCAGATGCAATTAAGCTGCCCTTAAGTGATAGCTTCTGTGCTGTTTCTCAGCTGGTTAGGACTTTTGTTCCCTAGGGAAGATGGGTTGGGAGAAGGTCTGGCAGCGGCGGTGGCTCCCTCCCCTTAGCCAGCACCAGAAAGGAAACTGTGTTACTTTGCTAGTTGCCATGACAAAAGACCATAGACCACGTGGCTTAAACGGCAGACGTTTATTTTCTCACTTTCTAGAGGCTAGATGTCTGAAATCAAGGTGCTGGCAGGGTAGGTTTCTTCTGAGGCCTCCCTCCTTGGCTTGTTGGATGGCTGTCTTCTCCTCCCTGTGCCCTCACGTGGTCTCTTCTCTGTGTGTGTCTGTGCCCTAATCTCCTCTTCTTATAAGGACACTTCTTATATTGGATTAGGGCCCATCCTACTGACCACATTTTAATCAAGGCATCCACAGGCTTCTCCTTGGCTTGCAGATGCCCACCTCCTCAACGTGTCCTCACATGGTCTTTCTGCCATGAACATGAGACCCTGGTGTGTCAAAATGTCCTCTTCTTATTAGAACACCAGTGAGATAGGATTAAGATCCACACTAACAGCTGCACTTTTACCTAATTACCTCTTTAAAGTTCCTGTCTCCAAGTACAGTCACATTCTGCAGTACAGCCTTCATGTGAATTTGGCTGGGGACACAATTCAGCCCACAGCAAAGGCTTGCCCAGGATTCTCCCCAATCTCCCATCAGAACAGCTGGTGGACTTAGGGAGTGAAAGTCAGCACGAGGGTGTAAGCAGTCTCGGCTCCCTTGACTTCATACTCTCATGCTGGCCCATGCTGTCTTTAACACTTCTTTAATATGGTCTATTTGTAGTATATTAGATGATCTAGCCACAGGTAAGCAAGTGCTTGGGTCCAGCTTCTTCCTGCAGGCATCAGATTTTCCATGGATTTTAGGTTGTTTGATTGCTCTGTGACCTAGGTTCTCTGATGGACCCAAGAAGCCATGAATTTGCAGTTTTTCAAGCTTTGTCCTTGCTGTGAGGATAAGATTTATGTTTTTCCCACTGCTCTATCTCTGAGCTGTACTCAGAAGTTTATTTCCTTCTGAGTAAATGTGGTTGTTACAGTTTTTCTAGGAATATGTCAATTTCACCCAAACTAAAATATAATGGCATATAATTATGTACACTATCTGCTTGTTTTTAATGGCCGTATCATTTGTGCTGGTCTTTCCTTTTCATTTCCAATCTTAGTTATCTATTTTTACTCTGTCTTATCAGTCTCATCAGAAGCATGTCAGTTCTTTTCAAAGAACTAATTCTTCCGTTTAAATTGTCTCTATTGCAAATTAATTTCAATTTCACTGCTTCTACTCTTAGGTTTATATTTCCTTTATTTATTTTATTTTATTTTTGATTATTTTGCTGTTCTAATTTCTTGAGGTGGATAATTAGCCTTCACATTTTATCTGTATTTTTTATTATCAACACTTAAGGGTATAGAGTTCTTATTCATTCATGAGTTTTATATTTGGTATATTTGATAAATTCCAATTCAGACTAGTTCAAATATTCACTATGATTGTTTCTTTGGCCTATGTGTATTAAATCTTCAGACATATGGAGTTTTTATATTTTTTTCTTTATTTCACTGAAGTCAGAAAACATACTCTGTACCTTTTCAAACTTTTTAAAATTGTTTTCTTTTATTATTAATTCATGACTTTTTAATACATCTAATGCCTTTTTATCACTTGTAATCATTATGTTGCTGAAGCTTAAACTGGCTTCTTGTTGGCCTGCTGGTAGCACCTGCCACTGGTTCCTCTTTCCTCTGACATGACCCCATCAATCTTTCATAGTTCACTTGGTTTCCAGCCAAGTACAATGTCCCAGACTCACCTGCTACATTTCCAATCCTCAATCCAGAAATAGTGATTCTCCTAAGAACCCTGTTGTTTCTGTAGAATACAAGCTGTGCTTACTATCAAATTGCTGTTATTTCTAAGAATTTTCACTGTGTAGGGCCAGGATATTGGTATGTTTTAGAAGAGAAGAAAACTGTGGTTTCATTAATTTTTTAAAAAATACAAATTTAGAATTATAGAACTTATATTAACATTTCTGATTTATATTTTTATTTTTTCTCTGACTGGACATCAAAGTTGGTAACAATATTCACAATTTTATTATTCACTTAATTCTATGATATATTTATAATAAGTTTGAAATAACAACTGATAATATTACTGAAATTAAGAAAATCTAATGATCTTTAAGATTTCTGTGTTTTTTCTTTTATCTTTAAGATATATCACACAGAAAATGTGTAGTCAAAATTCTATGTACTAAGGTTACATAGAATAATTTATTTGTTTTATGTCATTGTTTTAGCAACTTGATGTAGAGTTAGATTCATTTACATTTGTTTTCAATTATTAGGTGTTATTCTTTATTTTTTATATTTTCTTTTGTTTGTATTTATGTCCTATCATTGGTCAATTTTGGTAAATGCCCTGTGTGCTCGTGATGAATGTATTTTGTGGTACTGGGTGCGGTATTCTGTTTAAGTTCTATGTCAATTTTATTTATTGTGTTATTCTAATTTTCTATTTCCAATTGACTTTTTTGGCTGGTAGTACTGGTCACTGAAAGAGATGTGCTAATATTTCCCATCATAATTGCAGATTTGCATATTTCTACCAGTAGTCCTTAATATTTTACCTGTACTTTAGCAAATTTATCAAAGTTTGCTTGATGTATTTTGAGGCTATGTAAATTTGGACTTGTTTTATCTTCATGGACATGAAATTTTATCACTAGGGAGTCATCTTGTTTGCATGCAGTATTGCTTTTTGTCTAAAGGTCACTTTTGTCTGTCATTGATATTGCCACACCAGATCTCTCTGTTTAATATTTGAAGGGTATATCATTTTCCATATCCTAATCTGGTTTTTAATTTTGCTGTAATTCTACATTTTTCTTTAGACAGCTCTCTTATCAGAGATTAGAAATTAGTTGAATATTTTTATTTTAGTCTGACATATTGAGACTTTTATTTGGAGCTCTCAGTCATTCACATTTCATATAATTCTTGCTAGACTGAATTTAAACCTGCTATCTGATTATGTGCCTACTTTTAAATATTTCTTTTCTTTTTCTTTACAATCTTGGATTGTTTTTTTGGATTTGACTATTTAAAAAAATTAATTTCTGTTTTTTCCTATATCAGTGTGGAGTTATAGGGTCTGTTTTTATCTTTTAAAAGTCATCCTTGAAGTTTTAGTGTAAGTACTGAATCCCCCACAGTCTAAAGCTCTGCTCTCTGTCTGGGTTGTATAAGTGTCTCAGAGTGCTGGGACTCTGGCCACTCTGTCTGATGCATCTTCTGTTTTTTTCTTGTATATTTGTTTTAGACAATCAATATTCATTTAGTTTTAGCACAATATTTATCTTTTTGCTATTTATTATTTTTCATAATCTGGAGATTCTACCCAGGATCAATTTTCTTCTGCTTGAAGTATAGCCTTTAGTGATATCTGCTTATGGTAGACTCTCTGTTTTTAAGCTTCAGTCTCTTACTGGTTCTGATTTCTAATGTGGCAGTTGTTTCCTTTCAGCACACAATCTGCTAACTTCACTCCAGTTTTTTTTTTTTTTTTTTTTTTTTTTTTTTTTTTTTTTTTTTTTTTTTTTTTTTTTTTTTTTTTTTTTTTTTTTTTAAGATGGGGTTTCACCATGATGGCCAGGCTGGTCTTGAACTCCTGACCTCAGGTGATCCATCCATCTCGGCCTCCCAAAGTGCTAGGATTACAGGCATGAGCCACTGTGCCTGGCTTCACTGCTGTTTTTGAGAGGTCTTCTGTTAGGCTTTTTTTCTCCTTTGCTACTAAGAATTTTTTGTTTTGTTTTTGGTTTTCTGTAGTTTAACTATGTCTCTTTGTGAATATCTTTTTATTTATTATTATTGCCATTTGTTGGGCTTCTAGAACGTATGTATTCCCAGCTAGCAGTTCCTCAAATATTGCTTCTGCTCTGTTATCTCAGTCCTCTTTTCCTGAGATTTCAGCTAAATTCATTAGATCTTCTCAAATGTGCTGTATATCTTTTTAGTTTGTATATTTTTGTCTCCTTATGCTGCTGTTTGGATACTTTCTTCTGATTTATCTTCATATACACTAATTCTCTTTTCAGCTCTATCTATGGTGATATTATATTTTATTTAACTTTGTAAAAATTCTCAGTGAGAAGGGTGGTCCAAATAGCATAGATCATGATTGTTGGAAATTGTAAGTCTTTGATTATATCTTTAAATGTGTTTTAAACTTTTTTATTTGGTTTATTTTCTTTAGGGACAGAACTTATGTGCAATGCAAAGTTCTTCTGTCATACTTTCACATCTCCTGCATACATTTTTTTCACATTCTTTCTACTCTCTATTCATTTTAACTGTGATCACTTTTCAATCTTCTTCATGTTTCTCACAATGTTTATTTTCCTTTTATCTGCTTCCAGTTTGGACTTAATATTTTCTATTTTATCTGCCTTAAAAAAACTTTTGCCAGGTCATATTTTAGTTCCTTATGTGTTCTTATCATGTTTTCCTTGAGGACTTTTAGTTTTCTCTTTTTATGCTCTCAATTTATAGAGGCAATTGTTTCATTGAGATTTTTAACTTTATAACAATATTTTTGGATCACAATTTTGACCTATGCTATAGAAAGTTTCTGGTGTTCCTCCTCTAATTTCTTACCCTGTTTAAAAAAATCTCTTTTTTTAATTACAATTTTAGAAGTAGGTTCTATTCTATTCTATTAGAATTTTAAAAGTAGTTTCTTTTTTATTAGTCATCTTTGATGGAGATGAGTTCTTATTGGCTTAAGGACTCAAGAGAAGTTGCTGTGATTGACCGCACGTGACTGTGCTAACAATATATCTTAGTGGCATACTCCTGTAGGCAGGGATGAATTCTTACCTTTACCCATCTTCCTTTTTGCTTTCTCCATCCTCCCAGGGAGCTAGTATAGATTGCAGGACTGCTCTCAGATGCCTCACAAGCAGCAACTTCTTTCTCCTGATAGTTCTTATCCGTGATTTTTCAATAATTTTGTCATTTTAAGCTGCTGATGCATGGAATTATGTAAAGTGTATTCCCTTCACCAGCTTGTGCGCCCTATTCTGTAACCGATAATAAATGTTTGGCACTGAACTATAGAGTAAGCTTCTTACTTGGGAGAAATTTGTGCTGTTAGTCTTTCCTAAAATCTTCAACAAAGAGCATTCTTTCTCTACGTATCTTTGAACACCTAATAGACCTTCAATGCTTTTGTACTTCTTCCTCCTAATTTATATTTTGAAGTTTCAGATGTCTCTTGGATTCATGGAAGATGTTGTTTGTGTTTGCATTTCTCAGTCCTTATTTTGATCTTGAAGATGTCCAAGAGGAGAATATCAAGCCCACAGTACCATTTTAACACCAGAAGGCAGTCTTTCCTCTTGAGTACAAATGGCCAATTAAGGATCTGTATTTATTTAATAAAATTTCACAAAGAGAAAATAATTTAAACTGCAAATAAAGAAGAAAATGGAAATCAGGGAACATGGAGTTGATTCAGGCAACAGAATAGAGTAGTAAAAAGCCTTGTTAATATGCATAGAGCTATGAATAAGATTATACATGAACAACAGTGGATTGTTAAGTAAAAGGGACAATAAGGGAACCAAGAACAAGTCTTTGAAATTAAAAATTAAATATAGAAGTTGGAAGGTAAAGATGATAAAATTTCCTAATATTACTATTAGTACAAGCCAACAAAACATAAAAGAGACAAGATAAATGTCTTACAGGATCATTGTAGAAGACTCAACATCTTATTAATTCTGGTTTGCAAAAAGAGTGGACAAAGAGCATGGAGGACATTGCGAATAACATAATAATTTTCTTTAACTGAACGATCTGTATGTCTAGATAAAATGTGTACCTCAAATGGTAAACATAGGGATGAAGAAGGCCTACATTGTGAAATTAGCATCCTACAAGAGAGAAAAACTACAGGTTTACATGCCAAGCAAAAATAATTAGAATAGAGTAGGATTATAAAATATTGGATAATAGGAAGCAATGGCATATGCCTTTAAAATTTGAGGCTAAATGAATTTTAACTTAGAATTGTACACCCAGTATAAATATTAATTGTGTTGATAGCCAGACATTTAAGGGCTCAGAATATTTGTTTTCCACTCATCTTCTCTATGGAAGTGTTTGAAGGATGCAGGAAATGAGAGATGAAATCAAGGTAGAAGAGGACGTAGGATCTGGAAAACATCATGAACCAAATCCAGGGAGCCGCTAACAGAAGTCCTAGGCTGACAACTCTTTGGGCTTAGAGTGAGACCACCTTATTGCAGCAGTATGCTGGAGGACTCCAGGAGTGCAGCTGAGAATGCATGCCGAGTGGCTGACATACCACCCAGGAGAAGCTCAGCCACAGTCTTTCATTTTAAAATCCATGGCACAGCAACAGCTAGACCTGCTGTGGAGGAGGTGTCACCTTTTAAAAACAGAACTTACATGATTCAGCAGCCCTGAAAGTGCTAGGCTAGAAGTGGAATGCAGGTGGCAGGCTGAAAGCCTGTGAAATCTGAGTTTCTACATAAGGAATTGCAGTCAGGTCCTTGTGTATCCAAAAACCCATTCTTTGAACGCCAGCCGTGGGTGAGACAAGGTTGAAATTACTGATAGTGCTTTCCAGGTATAGCAGGGAGGCACGTGAAGCTAGACGGAGTCTGGAGACCATGGACATTTAGGAGTGGAGGAACCAGAACTGTGAATGATAGCCAAGGGGTAATGGGCAGGGGGTGGGGGAAGAAATACTGGATCAAAAAGGGAAAGCTCTGAAAGGAGAAAAGCTTGAGTTCCATAAGTTCTCATTGACTGTATTCAGGTTTTCTGATTTTTCTTTTCTGTTTTTTTTTGTTTGTTTGTTTTTTTGTCAGACTTAGTATTTGCTTTGGTTTGTTTCTAGAGAGATAAGCCCCTTCTGATTATGGAATACTGGGTCGGCTGGTTCACAGATTGGGAGATAAGCACCATGTTACAGATGCAAAGGGTGAGTGTTTTGCAGTGTTTGATTCCAGGAAGAGATAGCCCTGGGTCCCATGAGAACTCATTCATACAGTTCTCTGCTAATTGATTCACTTGATCAGTCGTAGATATTCGTGTAAGCTTTTATATTCAAGCACTCAGCCAGGCCCTGAGGATGCTCTGGGGGATAGAAATTACATGGTTTCCACCCCCAAGAGAGTACAAGTTAGTGAGGTCCACAGATTATTACAAAGCAAAGCCGTCAATATATAGTTCCATGTTTGGCAGGTACTTTGAAGCAAACAAACAGGGTGCAGTGACAGAAGAGAGACCTGCCCAGGTAAGGTTAGGTGGTCACGGAAGGTTCTCTGACAGCGCAACGTCTCTGAGGCAGGTGGAGCATTAATAATCTCTAGCAGTGCATCGGTCCTGTCTATGGCGTTGTCAACTAAGCACTAACAATGATCGGGGGGACAACTTGCAGCGATGGCCAAGAGCATGGATCTTGGAGCCGAAGAGATCAGGTTCTAATCCCAGCTCTGCAGTGCTAGCCATGGGACCTCATGCAGATTTCCTTTGTTTTAACTCTCAGTGACCTCATCCAAACTTGAGGATTATCACACAACCGACCTTATGGGGCTGGTGTGAGGATTAAGTGCTGCCACTTAGAGCAATGCCTGGCAGTCATTTACTTAATAGCTGTATGTGTCTACAGAAGATGTTTTGAAAGTGCTATCATGAAAACAGGCCCACTTGTATCTGAAGTATAGAAAAACATTGAAAAATACTTAGGGACTGGGAAAAGCCTGTTTTGGGTTAAAAACAGAAAAAAAGTCAAAAGAAAATGCCACTATCACCAACAATAACACCAACAATAATGCCGGCAACAATACCACCACCACAAATCACAGTTTTCTGGTCTCTTGTATGGCAGGCACTGTGCCATGTTTCCACAAATACTACCTCATCAGTGAATTTCTCTTCAGTCCCATGATATCGTTGGAATGAATATGTTCATTTAATAGATCAGGAAGCAGTAGCATCGGGAAAGAAAATAGGTTCTCCGAGGTCATACAAATAGTAAAGAGCACAACCAGAACTGATTCCCACTCTAAATGACTTTTAATCTTCTTCCCACTGTGGCCAGTGGAGAGATGATTGTAGCTATTAAAACATGGTACAAAATAGAAGTTTTTGTGGCCAAAGATTAAGAGCAACCACATGGACCACTGCAGTGTCCACAAGCCAGTGTTCCCAGAAATGTTATACTGGAAGGTAGTAATGAGGCTATACTAATTCTATGTATAATTTCAAAAAAATTAATGGAAATTAGATAGTTAAGTGACATGAGAGTTCTTAGGCTCTTAATTAATACGTATAGTTTGGAGTCAAATTATGTCAATACTTTGGGAAAAAAAAGTTCAAAAATCTCTTGGGATTGACAGGATTTGGTGTCCTAGAGTAGTTCTGGCCACTTCCACCCATTTTTTTGCTTCAGTCTTTGTAGAGGTTGAATGATAAAACATTTGCAGTAGGTCTTTAACGTCATCAATAGGTTCTTGGAAACTTTAAGCAAAATGATGCACAGCACATCCTCATATAATATTGTTTCCTTCAACATTGTTTCATGATAAAATTGAGAAAAAATTTGGTTTTGTTAGATATCATTTCACTGAAAGTTTCCATTTCCAAGAATGTATAGACAGTTGTGAAGCAAGGAATTACTGTAATTGATTGTGGGGTGGGTTGGAAATGATAAGAGTTTGCTAGAGACTTTTGTCTTCTCTTAATTTTTAACATTCTCTGTGTTCTCATCTCCCCCATCTGCAGAGATTGAACATACTGTGTCTGAATTCATCAAATATGAGATCTCCTTCAATGTGTATATGTTCCACGGTGGAACCAACTTCGGTTTCCTGAATGGGGCCACGTATTTCGGGAGGCACGCTGGCGTTGTTACCAGCTATGGCAAGTGTCTGCCGGTGTAGTAGCCTCTCCAGCATGGGTGGTGCTGGGGCTTTACAGAAGAGGCTCTGCAAGCCTGTTCTGGCATCACTGGGTTCTTGACCTATAATCTATGCTGAGTACTGAGGATTTTTCTATTTTCCTTTCTTCCGTATGTTCATAACGCCCCAACAGGTTGTCATGGCGTTAGACAGGGCTTTCCGCAACTTAGAGCTCTGCTTCATGCCTCTCATACACTGCCCTGTTGGCTTGAACCTCTGAAGATAGGCAGGGTACGACCGGTGACTGCCGCAAAGACACAGACCGGCGCAGCCGGGCAATACAGACTGAGCAAAGAAAAGAGCATCCATTGCAGGGGTGTCCAGCTTTTTGGTTTCCCTGGGCCACACTGGAAGAAGAATAAGAACGGTCTTGGGCCATACATAAAATACACTAACACCAATGATAGCTGATGAGCTAAAAAAAAAATCGCAAAATGTTTTAAGAAAGTTTATGAATTTGTGTTGGGCTGCATTCAAAGCCGTCCTGGGCTGCCTATGGCCCGTGGGCTGCGGGTTGAACAAGTATGCATTAGAAAGTGAAATGGGGGCAAGCCCAGTGTCACAGAGGCCTTAGGTCCTTACGACGAATTGTGGGGAATGCTCCTAGATTGGCGTTACATACCCACATGGGACGGAATGTGTCTAGGTTGGTGTTACACACCCATGTGGGCTGGAGCATTTCTAGATTGTTGTTACACACCCATGTGGGATAGAACATGTCTAGGTTGGCATTACACATCCACGTGGGATGGAACATGATGGCGTTACACACCCACATGAGACAAAACATGCCTAGGTTGCCATTACACACCCACGTGGGACGAAACGTGTCTAGGTTGGTGTTACACACCCACATGGGACAGAACTTGTCTAGGTTGGCATTACACACCCACATGGGACAGAACTTGTCTAGGCTGGCATTACATACCCACATGGGACAGAACGTGTCTAGGTTGGCGTTACACACCCACGTGGGATGGAAGGTGTCTTCCTTCTGTCTCACTCTCAGTGGCCCTGGCCGTCTCCTGTCAGTGCTGCTGAAACGGCCTGCTGTGGAGATTACATGGCCTGTTACCGGCCCTGGTGTCTTGCAGACTATGATGCTGTGCTCACGGAGGTAGGAGATTACACAGAAAAATATTTCAAGCTCCAAAAACTCTTTGGATCTGCCTCAGGTACTCAGCACCCATTTACCTTATGGGCCAGCCCTCCTTGTAAGGAGTCTCTGTTCTGCGGAAGAGTGAGGATGGCAAGGGTCTCCCGCATGAGCAGGAGTTTAACCGAGCTCCTGAGAACAAGGGCAACCTTAAGTTCCAACCCTGGGTTTCCTGCTTAAAATCTGTGTGTTTTTTAAAAATAAGGGTTTCTAAGCATTTTAAGCCTCAGTTTCTTCACTGAAACATAAAGGTAGTAACTCTGGTCTCCTGTGATGACTGTGAAGATTAAGTTACTCTTTGTAAAGCTCTTAGTACCATGGATGACATAGTAATCCCCAACACAAAAGCAAAAGCCATGCTGGATAGGCACAGGGGAGGGGGCTCAGAGAAGGCAGTGGTCATCTCAGGCACTTTTTGCCCTGTGCCCCATCCTCATTGCAGCAATTCCCCTGCCCCGAGTACCCAGACTTACTCCCAAGGCTGCATATCCCGCCGTGAGGCCCTCGCTATACCTCCCGCTGTGGGATGCCCTAGCCTACTTAAATGAGGTGAGTGCTAACTGGCTGCAGGAGGAGCAGTGGCCATTGGAGAGATAGGGGAGGGGACCCCTTCAGGAAACGTTGTATTGGGAAGTGGAAAAACAAATCATCTGCATTTCATACAAATTTAGAACTGTAGAACTGTGGGACAAAAGCCACCACCTCCTTCTGGGTCGACTGTGAGGGGTTTGACCTTGGAGTCAGTGTGCAGGGCAGGGATGGCAGTATGTCAGAGGATCCTGGGTCCCTGGGAGGGGCGGCAGGATGTCGGAGGATCATGAGTGCCTGCTTAGACAAACCTATTTGGGGATGCTGTTGTTTGCACTTTGTGGTCCTTATGGAATCCACGTAGGAAAAGCTGCTGGGCTGGGATCCGGAGACCAGTTTCTGCCTGTGCTTCGCCAGCAGCTGGGCCTGAATTTCCTGGGTCACTGCTCGTCCATTCCCATCAGCCTTCCTGTCCTATTTTGAAGAAAGGTGAAAGCTGTTTGGAATGGAAACAGTAGCCCTCGAATTCACATTGGTTTCACCTCTGCTATTATTGTTTTAGAGAAAAGGTGGTAACTGGTACACTAAAAAAACTAAATTTATTTAATGTAACTAAATTTAATGAAATAAACATTTGCTTCGTGCATAGTTCATTGCCAGACTTCAGCAATTTTAGAATAAAGTTTATTTACTCTTTTATTTTTTTCTCGAGACAGGATCTTGCTCTGTTGCTCTGGCTGGAATGCAGTGGCACAATCATGGCTTACTGCAGCCTTGAACTCCTGGGCTCAAGCAATCCTCCCGCCTCAGCCTCTTGAGTAGCTGGGATTACAGGAGGGCACCAACATGCCCAGCTAAATTTTTAAATTTTTTGTAGATATGAGGTCTCACTATGTTGCCCAGGCTGGTTTCAAACTCCTGGCTTCAAGTGATGCATCTGCCTCAGCCTCACAAAGTGCTGGGATTGTAGACACGAGCCCCTGCACTCCAGCGATTTCCTCTGTTAATCAGTTCTTAGGATTATAGCGATTGCTCCCACGTCTCCATGCCCTGCAATCCCCTGAGTTTCCTGGGCAGTGAAGACATAAGCACAGACATTATCACATGTCATGTATTTTATCATTTCCCATTCACAGAACGCTTGGGGACCATTAAGTGGGACCACATCAAATGACAGGGTCTTAGGAAGGAGGATCCTGACTGCTCAGCCCTTGGGCTTCTGCTCCTGCCATTTCTCCTCATAGCCTGTCAGGTCACATCAGCCCATCCATATGGAGAACCTTCCCATAAACAATGGGAGCGGCCAGTCCTACGGGCTTGTCCTGTATGAGAAGTCCATCTGCTCTGGAGGCTGCCTCTCTGCCCACGCTCACGACATGGCACAGGTAGGGCTGGCAGGCTATCTATGTGGGAAGCAAAATGCGCCACCTCCAAGGCTGTTGGGCAGGGTGGTTGATTGAGGACGCACGTTGCTTTCTGATGACCTGCTATATGGGAGGTATTGGGAATAAAAAGGCCAAATAGACTTGGTTTCTGTTTTATCACCACTGAGAATCTCTCGGGGCCATCTGTGAGCAGCACAGCTGGTCCCTGCCTTCATACTGACCTCCTGCTACCAGAACCACAGCCTCTCTTCTCCCTTTCTTCAGGTGGGCCTAGCTGTCTGATGCTGGCTTTTCTTTTGCAGGTGTTTTTGGATGAGACAATAATAAGAATTCTTAATGAGAATAACCAGAACCTGCACATTCCTGAACTCAGGGTATGTAATTTGAGAGTCCAGGTGATTCCCTCGACTCCCCTCAAATGCAGACAGAGCCTGGTCCTGAGACAGCCTCTCTACTCCACCCCTTGCTGTTGGTACTGCTCCTCACCTGGAGCTGTAGCAGGAACTGTGCAGGGCTGGAAGCCTCAGTGCCTCCCAGGCCCTGGCCCCTCAGAAGCTACTGCGTGCATGCCGCAGTGGGACGGCGATTTCCTCACTAAGCCCTGAGCCGGTCCTCAACCCCTGGTTGGGTTTCTGCGCCTTTAGAGTTGGTTAAAGGCATAGCTGAGTCTCTCTGCCTTTCCCAGTAAGATCAGCAGAAGGGAAAGGGAAGATTGACTATGGAATAGGAACACAAGGGGGTCCTTAGGTGACACGGAAGACTGCTGGGCTCTGGAGCCTCCTTTTCTCCCATTTGTGTCTCCATATGGACCTCAGAGGAAAAAATGGGTTGTAGGGTAGGTGCCCTCCATAGCTGCTTGGTCTCTATAAACTGGCCTGTCTCAGCAGGTCTGCCGAAACCTGAGGATCTTGATGGAGAATCAAGGACGAGTCCATTTTTCATGGAAGATACAGAATGAGCAGAAAGGTGGGCTCTGGCTCTGGCCTCCCCTCAGTTACTCAGAACCGAAGACTCAGGCTACTTGCTGGCGTTGGGAGGGATACAGCAGCCTCTCAGCAGTGGGCTTCCCAGGTCCCGAGAACAGAGATACAAAGTCTGCCCCTCAGCCTTGTCTTGCCTTCTCTGGGTCTCCAGAGCCAGAGGGTGGAGCCAGGGTGTTCAGTGCTGGCTTATCCTGGAGGAGGGCCAGTGTCCTTTTGGGAATTTCAGGAAAAGTTCCAGTACTAAGTAGGGAAAGTTTCTTGGTAGCATAGAAACATATAGCTAGAAGCCTTCAGTCATGGCAGGTCAGACAAACGTTTGCCCTCCTGGCTGAGCCCCTGTCCTAAGGCACGTACAAGTCTGCGTTTCTTTGTCCTCTACGCTGGAGAATATCCAGTCCTGGCTCGTATTCTCTTTCCTGCCTCCTATTTGCAGGAATAACTGGGTCTGTGAGCATCAATAACTCTTCCCTGGAGGGTTTTACCATCTACTCCCTGGAGATGAAAATGAGCTTCTTTGAGAGGTATGCTCCGGCCAGCCCCCAGTGCGCATGGCGGTGATCAGGGAACTCTGAGATTTCGCATTCCTCACTGCAGATGAAGAGCCCACGGTGCAGAGACTGAGTGGTTTACTCCAGGGTGTCGAGCGCTTGAGCATCATAACTAGAGCCCTGGAGCAAGCGTCCTGATTCCAGTCTTAACGTGTTTAGTCTACTCTAGGCCATTGAAACAGAATCCTAGGCCCGGCCCAGGCCACCGGGTTCAGTCCTGGCAACTGGGTTGGGAGGGGGCTTCCTCTGCCACATGCTTGACCTTCCTTTTAGGCTCCGCTCCGCCACCTGGAGGCCTGTCCCAGACAGCCACCTGGGCCCCGCCTTCTACCATGGGACCTTGAGGGCTGGCCCTTCTCCTAAGGACACCTTCCTGAGCCTGCTGGTAGGTGGCACCCTCTGCTGCCCTGGTGTTCCAAACACCGATTTTATTTTTAAAGAGTCCTGAAGCAAAGACAAAAAGGAATACTTCCCTTTTGTCTTTTCGTCTTCCTTCCTCACCTCTAACCAAACCTTCCAACATTGATCAATCTAACTAATTTATCACTATTTAGAGACTATCACATCAAAACAATTAAAAATTCAAACAATAACAAGAGAGAGAGAGCAAAGCATGAAGATTCCCAACCCACCCCATTCCAACTCGTCTCTGCTTCTCAGAACTCAACACTGCCAACAGTGGTACATTTTTATATATAACTTTGAGCACACACATACACAATTATTTTTACACTAATAGAATTGTGCCATGTACTATATTCTGCAACTTGCTTTTTTGTGTGTGAGTGTTGGAGGGGTGAGTTGGTAGGTTAGTTTTTACCTAGAATATCTTTTTCTATATAAATAAACATAAATAACATATAAAATATGAATGTACAGATCAATAAACGATCACAAAGTGAACACCATGTAATTATCACTGAAATTTAAAAATACTGTGAGCACCCCTCCCAACCGCTGTCCCTTTTGTCTCCAAAGGTGTCTGCTACCTTGACTTCTAACACTCCAGGCCAGTGTCTCCTATTTTGACTTTATGTGAATGGAATCATACAGGGAATGTTCTTTTTCATATGTTTTCTTTTGTTCAGCATTGTGAGGTTCAGCCATTTATTGATGCTACAGTGATTTGTTCATTTTCACTGTTGTATTGGGTTCCTTTAGTAAATACACCATAATTTATTTAACCATTTTACTTTTTCTGAACATTTAGATGATATCTAGGGCTTGTCTGTGATAAATAATTAAGACTTTTTTGTGTTTATGTTCATGGCTGAGATATCTTTGTCAGGTTTTGGTGCCAAGGTTTAGGGCTCTCATAGAGGAATTCAGGGAGGGGAATTTGTGTAAGACAAGTATTACTTCTTAAACATTTAATGGGCCAGGCACGGTGGCTCACACCTGTAATCCTAGCACTTTGGGAGGCTGAGGCGGGTGGATCACTAGGTCACAAGTTCAACACCAGCCGGGACAACATGGTGAAATCTCATCTCTACTAAAAATACAAAAATTAGCTGGGCATGGTGGCGCATACTTGTAATCCCAGCTACTCCAGAGGCTGAGGCAGGAGAATTGCCTGAACCGGGACCCGAGAGGCGGAGGTTACAGTGAGCCGAGATTACGCCACTGCATTCCAGCTTGGGCTACAGAGGAAGACTCCATCTCAAAAAAACAAAAACAAAAACCAAAAAGACCCAAACATTTAATGGAGTTCATTAGTGAAGCCTTCTAGATCTGGCATTTTCTTTTTGAGAAAGTTTGTAAGCGTGGATTCAATTATTGAAAGTTTAAAGTACTATTTAGATTTCATTTTAAAGTGAGCTTTGAGAAAATATATTTTTCTAGAAATTTTACCATTTAATCCAAATTTTTAAACATGTTGCCTTTAAAATGCTTGTTTTTGATGTCTAGATCATTGGTAGTAGCATTCCCCTTTTCATCTGTTATAGGATGTTGATACACTGTTTTTTCTTGATAATTCTCACCAGAACACTATCAATTCTATTAATCTTTCAAAGTACAATATTTGGCTTTGACTCTTACTATATTATGTATTTCTTTTCTGATTTTTAAATTTCTGTCATTATCTTTATTATTTTGTTTATTTAATTTCTTAGTTTAGGAGTAATTTGCTTTATTTTTATAATGTGTTGACATAGATACTTAGATAATGGATTTTTAGTCTTTATTCTTTTTAATTATATGAATTTAGGTTACAAATCATCATTTAAGCATGGATTTGGTTGCATCTCATAAGTTTTTAAACGTTTTTTTAAGGTAAAATTACATAACATAAGATTAACTCTGTTAAAGTGAACAATTACGTAGCATTTCATGCCTTCACAATGCTGTGTGGCCACTATCTGTAGTTCAAATGCATTTTCATTATCCTAAAGGAAACCCTATAACTATTTGGCAATTATTTCCCCATTTTCCACTCCTCCTACCCCCCGGCAACAGCAATCTTTTTATTATCTTTATGGATTTGCCTACAGAAATGAGTCCCATTCCTTTTTCTTTTTTTACATAGAATAAGAATAAATTTAATATATTTTATTTTCATGACTTAGGAATTACATTCTTCAAAGCAAGAATTCAGAATGTACATAATTATAAGCCATATTTCATATCAGTGCATCATTAATTTTTGTATTATACTTTCTATGATATGGGTAATGGTTCATATTGAATACAGAAAAAATAAGTCGTCATGAGACAAATGATGTCTATATAGAAAGAGATGAATCATTTTAGGGTCTTATTAGTTGGATAGCTGCTGCTTTAGGGTTGCCACGTTAGCCTAACGTTTTAATCATAACTACAAATTCTATCTAAAAAATAATAAATGTTTCATAAGAAACAGCTGATACTAAAGGTCAACATGTAGGTGGTCCTCTGAAGGTATCGAACTGACTTCACTATTGGCATTTTAGAATGTCTTAAGGATGATTTTGTAAGGAGCTGGCAGGCAAATTAAGCCCAACAAAAGAGAAAGTCTGCAAATTATCCTGCAAGTTAGGGCCAATCTTCTTGAGTCTGCCAGGAACTATGAAATACCTATTCTTGCTCTTTCACCTCTAAATTTTAATTTGGAATTTCTCTTTTCCTTCATATGGCTGTGTAGATTGTTGAAGGTCACATGTTTCACGAGGACTTGCACATAATGACAACTTCTATGTTTTTGGGGACATTAAGAAGCTTCCCTGGGATCAGAACTTTGCTATAGTAGGACTGCGCTTTCTTCCCATATGAAGGGAAGTAGTGTAGCCTGAACATGCTATTTGGCAGGTAGTATTCAACCTAAGGCACTTGGTGTCCTGGTAGTGCTGTTCAGAAAGCTGCAGGCCACTCTGGGGACCATGCTGTTGCTGGGAAGAAACTTGATGGTCTTTACCAGTAAGTTTATATTTTTTGTGCATTCTTGGTAATGTTTAAGTTCCTTTCTTTTCAAGTTGAAGGAGTTCCCTTAGCACTTTTTGTTTTTGTAAGGAGCTGGCAGTCAAAAAAAGAGGGGCCAATCTTCCTGAGTCTTGTAAGGCAGACTTGTAAGGCAGGTCTAGTGGTGATGAACTCCCTCGGTTTTTGTCTGAAAGTCTTTAAGTCTCCTTCATTTTTGAAAGACAGTTTTGCTGGATGTAGTATCCTTGGTTGCCAGTTGTTTTGCTTTCAGCATTTTAAATATATTGGTCCATTCCATACCAGCCTGCAAGGTTTCTGCTGAAAAATCTGCTGATAGTCTTAGACCCTACAACTTTCTATGTATTTTATTGTCATCGTCAATGAATTAAAATATTTCCAACTTCCTTTGTCATTTCTCATTTGACTTATGGATTATTTAGAAGTGCTTTTCTTAATTTCCAAGAATTTGGATATTTTATAGTTATCTTTTTGTTATCAGTTTCTTGCTTAACTGCATTATAGTCTGAGAAGTTTATGTGAAGACTAGTTTAACACAGGGTCCAGCTTGCAAATATTCTGAGGTATACTTGAAAGAATATGTGTATATGGTAGATGTTGAATCAATGTTCTCTTATGTCAATTAGTTCAATCTTGTTAATCATCTTCTTTCAAATGTTTTATATCTTTATTTTTATTTGCTTTGCCTATTGACTATTGAAAGGTTGTATAAAATTTCCCACTATAGTTGTAAATTTATTTCTGTTTATATTCTGTCAATTTCACTGATATGTTTGGAATCTATGCTTTTATTTTCCTTATGTATGTTGTATGTAGATTTATGGTAAATTAAGACTTTTACCATCATGAAATGTTCCTGTTTATCTCTAATAATACTTCTTGCCTTAAAGTATTATTTTTTTTGAGTATTAACAGAACTATAGTGACTGCCTTTTGGTTAGGATTTACATATATTTATCCATTGTTTTTCTTTTATTTTTTCAATATCTTATGTTTTTGATGATTCTCTTGTACATAGCACATAACTACTTTATTTGAAATCCACTTCAGCAAATTTGGCCATTAATTTTGAGCATTTCAGAGAGTCCAATTTTACGCATTAGGCCTTTTTGTTATATCCTAGAATAAGCAGGTGCCTCTAGTGGAAAAACTGCCTGGATGTCTCCTTGTTTTTCCATTTTCTTCTTCTAGATCTTGGTTCTGTAATTCTTCATTACATTGCAAGCAGATGTTTTAAAAATGTGCAGCTCTTATATCAATAATCACTGTCAGCAGTTGTGTTCATCACTATTACCTAGTATTTATTTCTAGAAGTAGAAGATCTGCTCTTTAAAATATATAACATTATATATCACATAACAGAAGCAACAGTAGCCTTACCATTAAAGGGCTAGTTCTATTTATGTTTTTCTCTTTCCTTCCTAGACAGCAAGGTAGGAGTTCCAGAACATATCCCACTCTAAACTCACCTCCCTTTGAGTGCCATAAAGTTTCTCAGTCTTACTCTCACTCCTCAAGTGCCTTAGGTTTTACCTTGCTAATGTGAACCTATTTCCACATCTCAAGCCACCATTCCTTTCAGAACTGGAATTATGGATTTGTGTTCATCAGTGGACGTAACCTTGGGCAATATTGGAATATTGGGCCTCAGAAAACACTGTATCTTCCTGGAGCCTGGCTTCATCCAGAAGAAAATGAGATATGTTACTCTAATCTCTGCCTTGAGATCTTATAAACTTTCAGATCAAAATGTGAGTTGCAGTGTCTTTTTCATCCTGTACTAAATATGCTTCACCTTTCCCACTATCAATCTTTCTTTTCTTCTCAGTTCATCTTGTTTGAGAAGATGATGAGTGGCTCAGATATCGAATCTATAGACAAGTCAGTGCTGTAAAACTGTGTCTGAGGAAGAGAGATCCAAGATGGCTGATTAGCAACAGCTCAGGAATGTAGCTCCCAGTGAAAGCACAGAGAACGAGTGGACGTCACACTTTCCGACGAGTTTTTGTTGCCCACAGACTGGGAGATTCCCGGCAGAGGAGCCACACGGGTTGCCAGCGCGACTCTTTTGGCCGGTGCGGCGCTTCCCGGTGCAGAGTATACGAGGCGGACAGCCTCGGCTGGTCCCATCCCCACAAGGAAAACAGCAATTGGAAGCGCTGAGGACTGAGAGTTTCACAGCAAGCAAAGTGAACCCGGGAAGGTCCGGCTCTGTGGAGAACGGGCATCCACCAAGGGAAAACTAAGAAACAGAAAAACTTCATCACCGGGCGGAGAGAGTTCCAAGATGGCCGCGTAGCAACAGCTCAGGATTGTAGCTCTCAGTGAAAGCACAGAGAGCGAGTGGATGCCGCAATTGCAGACGAATTTTTGGTGCCCACAGACTGGGAGATTCCCGGTGAAGGAGCCACACGGGTCGCCAGCGCGACTCTTTTGGCCGGCGCGGCGCTTCTCGGTGTGGAGTGTATGGGACTGGGTGCCCTTTTAGTTGGGCTCAGCTGGTCCCATCCCCACCAGGAGAACAGCAATTGGAAGCGCTGAGGACTGAGAGCAAGCACAGCTGAACCTGGGAAGGCCCAGCCTGTGGGGAAGGGGCGCCCCCCGAAGGAAAACTAAGAAACAGAAAAAGCTTCATAACCAACAAGCCAGACGTCCACTCAGAGACCCAATCTGAAAGTCGGCAATTACAAAGTCGACAGGTGGATAAATCCACAAAAATGGGAAGAAACCAGTGCAAAAAGACTGAGAACACCCGAAATCTAGAATGCCTCTCCTCCTACAGGGGATCACAGCTCCTCATCAGCAAGAGAGCAAGGCCTGATGGAGGATGAGTGTGATGAACTCACAGAATCAGGCTTCAGAAGGTGGATAATAAGAAACTTCTGTGAGCTAAAAGAACATGTTCTAACCCAATGCAAAGAAACTAAGAACCTTGAAAGAAGATTTAACAAAATGCTAACGAGAATGGACAACTTAGAGAAGAATATAAGTGAATTGATGGAGCTGAAAAACACA
>PVKP010025872.1:0-23464 GCA_004027715.1 Plecturocebus donacophilus
ATATATATATATATATATATATATATACACAAAAAATTGCTGGGCATGGTGGCACACACCTGTAGTCCTAGGCACTCAAAGACTACTGAGGTGGGAGAATCGCTTGAACCCAGGAGGCGGAAGTTGCAGTGAGCCAAGATTGCGCCACTGTACTCTAGCCTGGGTGACAGAGTGAGACACTGTCTCAAAAAAAAAAAAAAAAAATTAGCCGGGCATGGTGGCGTGTGCCTGTTGTTTCCATTACTAGGGAGGCTGAGGTGGAAGGATCTCTTGAGCCCAGGAGGTAGAGGTTGCAGTGAGCCAAGATTGTGCCACTGCACTCCAGCTCAGGTGACACAGCGAGACCCTGTTGCAAAAAAAGAAAGAGAGAGAAGCAGGCCACTTCTGTAGCACTTAGGGTGGCAGATGTACTCTTCTCCCACCCATGAGATATTCTGGGCCACCTATGTTGTCCTGTGAGGTTATGCAGACCATGCCTGCCACCTGTGAGGTCGTATTTCTTCAAGTCTACAAAGTTGTACAGATCACCTTGTCTACCCGATGGAGTTATACTGAGTCTCATTTCACCTGCCACGTCACAGTTTAGATCACCTCTGAAAGTCCATGAGATGGTACAGGCTACCTCTGCCGTCGTGAGATTGTCCGGACATCTCTGCAGCTCTACGAGATGGCAAATGACACATTTGCTGCCTTGTGTTTTGCAGACCATCTGCGTAGCTCTATGAGGTTGTGCAGGCAATGCTGTCCACCAGAGGTTGTGCAGGCTATGTCTGTCGCTTCTGCACATTATGTATAATGTCCACAAATCATTCCTGCAGCCCTGACATGCCATATAGGCCACCTGGTTTCCCTGGTGACGCTGCGCAGGCCACTTCATAGGTTGCCCAGACTTCTTTGTGGCTTTATATAGTCTTAAGTCCACCTCTACCATCTTGGGAGATTGCACAGACTACATCTGCAACCCATCAAGGCTTTATGGGATATATTTTTCACCTCTCAGAGTTGTGTGTGTCATCAATGAAACCATCTAAGTTTCCAGGGGCCACCTCTGCCCCTCCCAATTTTGCACAGCCATCTCCGAAGCAACATGAAGTGTGTGGGTGCTTCAGAGACAGTGGAATGATCCCTCATCCCCCCCAGGTATATATTTAACAAGCTGGTGGACGGACATGCTCTGGTCATCTTCGGGGTGAAGCTGGATTCCCGCCGGATCCTTATCCAAAGCTCCCTGCAGAGGGCGGAGGTGACTGAATTCCGGCCCCTCCCCGACCTCCAGTCCACTCCATCCTCTATCACTCCCGAGGGAACCATATCTCTTCCTCTCTCTTATCCTACAAACAGATCTCTGAAGGCCTGGGCCACATCTCTCTCCAGAAGGACATGATGATGGCCACATTCCAGGGCCCAGAAAAGGACTTCATTGGAGGCTCAATCTTTGTCAATGTCACCGTGTTCTCCTCAGGTGCCACCCTTGCCTAGGCCCCTGACTGAGGACAGGACATGGTGTTCTTGCCCAATGCAGACACTCAACCCACGTGGCCTTGGGCCGCCTCCCAGCCTCAGTTTCCTCATTAGAGAAATGGGAAAACACCAGAAGGGGTGGAAGGAGCTGAAATGGCATTACTGTCTTTCTCTGCCTTCAGCAAGATGGGGCTCCCATACTAATCCTGCCACTCAGGAAATTGAACCCCCTCACAAACTCTGTGGTCCCTCTGTCTCTACAGGGGGTGAGATGGTGCAAGCCGAGACCTCAGGGGTGAAGATCGTCCAGAGCCCATACAACATCGAGTTCACCAGGACACCCCAGTATTTCAAGCCAGGAATGCCCTTCCACTTTCGGGTCAGAGTCTGACTCACTAAAACCAGGGACTCAGGGCCCCCTCCCCAAAACAGACCTCCCACAAGGAGACAAAAACCTACACTGGACTTACCTGCATCCAACTCATCTGCTGAAAATTGAATTCGTCATGTTCCCCAGACTAATCCCAGAGTCCCCCCAAGCCTTAACCCAGGTACCCCCAAAGCACAGTCATGGCTCCAGAATTTCTCTATGGAGAAATTACCTCCATCACCTCTATTTGAGGCCACAATCAGGCTGGAAGGTGGTGTTTGAGGGTTTATCTAGAGACTGCATTTGCACAGTAAAGCATGTTCTTTTCACATATGTTAATTTGCACGGGCATTAGGAAAGCCAGGAATATCCTCTGGCATCAGTCCTGCTCCACGTTTCCTGCAGGCTCTCCGTGTGTCCTCCTTCCCTCTCCACTCTGTCTTGCCACTCACCATCGGCTCCCAAACACCCAGGGTAACCACATGTGGTAGGACACTGCAAAGCTCTAGGGGGCGCCATTCATAAAAACTCTAATATGAATGGTGCCGCTGGTGTTGTTTAGTGCAGCGCTTATATAGTTGTACAAAGCAATCCTATTCCGATCACATTCCAGTCTCACCTCTCGTACCAGGCCACCCCAGGCTTTTTCTTCACCTCACCCCAGATTCCACCCCAGGTCTTCGTCTCAAATCCTGATGGATCCCCGGCTTCCAGAGTCCTTGTTCACTCCCAAAACCAAAAAGTGTACACCTCGACTGAAGGTTTGGCCACTCTGACCATCAACACAGAGGCAAATCTGGACACGCTCCCCATCCAGGTACCAACTTGACAAGGCAAGGAGGGTGGGGTTGGAGCTGTGTGAGTTGGAAGGGTTGGGGTTTACTTGCACATCTCCTTCCCCAGGTGAAGACTGAAGAATCTCTTCGTCCAGAAGAGCAGGCTTCAGCCAGGATGACAGCTTGGCCTTACTTGACCCAGGATTCGTCAGGGAACTTCCTACACATCGAAGTAAAGACACTGGACATAGAGGTTGGCAGCAGCATCCAGCTGAGCCTCAACACAAGACATCAGAATCCTGAAACCAAGAACAGGATTACTCACTTCACCATCCTGGTGAGGGACTCAGACCAGGATCTGAATCAAGGAATTCTTTCCTTGGACAAACCTTGGCTTGCTGGGTTGGAGAAACTGAAAAAATATATGAAGATGGGAAAATCTTGAGTGGGCTCAAATCAAGAGGCTGAAGCAAAGAGACTATGGGCCTCCACTGTGGGCTGGGACAGCTTCAGGGAAAGACTGAAGCTGCCCTGCCCTTCTCATCCTTGGTCTAACCTTGTTTCCAAGGTCCTGAGTAAGGGCCAGATCGTGAGTGCTAAACATCAGCGAAAAGCCCAGGGGAGTGTCTACACGTCAGCCATTATTGATGTCACTTCAGAGATGCTGCCCTCCTTCCGCATTCTGGCCTTTTATTTACTTCCCAGAGGAGTAAGCCAGAACCCTGAGCTGGTGGCTGATTCCATACGGATCGATGTGAAAGACAGATGCATGGGGACGGTAAGGCAAACTCCTTACAGTTGTGCATCAGCGTCATAAAGCCTCAGAAAGGGTCTGTACAAGTTTAGGCATCCCCAAACTGGAAGCCAGGGGAGAGAGGGAGAATATCTGGCCTTAAGAGCTCAACACGGCGATGATGCTAGTAAATAAATATAGAGTTGAGATTAGCCTAGCGGAGTTCCCAGATACTCCATCAGAGCAGTAGGGGACATAAACTTGAAAGTGGACTTGTATGCTCTATGATTACCTTCTCCTGATAGCTCTCTTTTTCTTGGTTCAGCTGAAAGTTGGCTTGAAGAATGATGGATTATTCCAGCCTTTGGAGCCCAACAGCCTAGTGGAACTGAAGGTGACAGGTGATGCAGAAGCCACAGTGGGGTTGGTGGCTGTGGACAAGGCTGTCTATGCCTTGAACAGCAAACACAAGCTCACTCAGAAGAAGGTAAGAGCATGTGGTCTTTGGACCCTCAGCTTCTTCAGCCATAAAGAGGACAGCATCAGTGTAAGGATTCAAGGAGATGGTGCAAAGTCTAATGACTGAAAGGTGATAAGAGCTCAAAAAATGGGAGATAGTATGAGAATTATTATTTGAGCCTGCAATTCCAGTACACCACTGCTCCTTTCACGGAGAACTCATATACATCTCACATCCAGGTTCCTCTTTTGTCCTCTAGGTCTGGGATGTGGTGGAAGAACATGACATTGGCTGCACAGCAGGAAGTGGGAAAGACAGATTTGCTGTGTTCAAGGATGCTGGATTGGACCTGAAAATCAGCACAGGAATGGATAGCCTGGCAAGCTCAGGTACAGTCTTGGAGGGGTGGACAGGAGGAGGGAAGGAATGGGGGCAGTGCTGCCTAGTGGGGTTTAATGTCAAACAGATATGGGCTGTAATCCAGATCCTGTCACTTACCATGGGCCAGTCACGTTTCTCTTGGAGTCTTGATTTCTTTGTCCATAATATAGAGATAATAATGAATTAACACACAGTGTGTTGGTTAAGACAGGGTTAGCCATGTGTATGTATCAAAGATACAAACTAACATTAGATTAAACAGGTAGTTTATTTCTCATTCAGTAACATGAGAGAGGTCATCCTGGGACTCGGACTCCTTATAGGAGTCCATCCATGCCAGGCAGCAGGGTGAAGGGAAGTGGGAAGGGAAGGACACTTCCACATCTCATTGGACAGAATTCAGTCACGTGGCCTCACCTAAGTGCAAGAAAGGCTGGGAAATGTAGTCTTTATGTTGAGTTATCTATGCAAGGTGGAGGCTTAGTTGCCACAGATAAGAGATGATAATGGATTTGGAGACAACTAAGAGTGTCTTCTCTCAGCTATAAATAGTAATATTAATAATAGTTCTTATTCATTACTTGTGTGCATGATCTCATTGATATAACTATGATTATGCCCATTTTATGTCACTGGGGAAATTAGCACCCAGAGAGGTTAAGTGACTTGCTGAAAATCTCCCAGCTTTTAAGCGACAAGTCTTGAATATAGGAGGCTGTCAGATGAAATTAAGTGATATATATAAAGCACTGGACATACAGAAAACACCCAGTAAACATAATCAAGAATGTGAATAATGATCTTGGCAACTGTTCTATCATCATTCCCTCTGATCCCCAGACTGGCCCTGCCCTCAGGACCTTCCTCCCAGCCGCCGTCACCGCTCCCTGAAGAGGATGGAGGCAAAGAGGAATGCAGGTCAGTGTCAAAGCTGCATATCTCCCTCCATCTCCCCAACCTACTGTATCCATCAGGGCTTAGAACAGGACACCCAAACCACTCTAGGTATTTCTAGCAGAGAGGGATCTAATGGGGGGAGTTTGGTGCTTACAAAATCATTAGATGGGCTATTGGGGTGGACGTTGGAAGGCTGCTTCCTGGGACTCAAGATAACCCCACTTCAGTCTTGCAATCCATAAAATATCAAGAAACTGCTGCCAATATCTCTCATAAGGCTGGTAGATTGATAATGAAACATGGACTCATGCCCATTAAAAAACACACACAGACTGGAGCCCAGCCATCAGCTACCACTGCTGCAGGAAAAATGGTTTCTGCTTCTCTTCTATCTCCCAGATCTCTCGTGAGAGCATCTCAGTGGCTGCATCCAATCCCATTCAGAGCCCCAGCAGCAAGGGAGTATGTGGAATGTAGTTTTCAGATGTTTAGCCTCTGTGGTACAGGAAGGAATGTAGACAAAAGGAGAAAGAGGTCTTGAGTGTCACTGGACAATATCTAACTAAACTGCCATCCTGAAGACTAGAGTGTGGACCAGAAGAAGAGGCTTTGAGCCTGGAGTCATGGGAAGATGGGAGGCAGCACTGGGTGGTGTTAGAGGCATGAAATCTGAGGCTGGCACGGTGGCTCACTCCTGTAAACCCAGAACTTTGGGAGGCCAAGGTAGGTGGATCACTTGAGGTCAGGAGTTCGAGACCAGCCTGGCCAACATGGTGAAACCCTGTCTCTACTAAAAATATAAAAATGAGCTGGGTGTGATGGTGGGCACCTGTAATCCCAGTTGCACGGGAAGCTTAGGCGTGAGAATCACTTGAACCTGAGAGGCAGAGGTTGTAGTGATCTGAGATTGCGCCACTGCACTCCAGCCTGGGTGACAGAGCAAGACTTCATCTCAAAAAAAAAAAAGACAGTATGGATTCTGGTCCCAGCTCAGCCACTTGGGAGCCTTGACTTTAGGCAAATGAACTCACCTCTCTGTGGCTCAGCTTTCTTGTCAGAAGCTCACCATGTGAGTTCAATATGAGGCTTCAGAAAGAACACAGATAAGGCACTAGACGTAGCATCTGCCACAGAGTTATCGCTAAATAGTAGCAAGGTGTGCATAGCATCAGGGTGAATGGGTCCCAGCTTCTTAGATCCTGCCCAACCCCTCCTCTTTCCCTCTAACCTGCAGTGAACAAGTTTAACACAGAGCTGGAGCAAAAGTGCTGTAAGGCTGGGCTCTAGGAGAGTCCAGTGGGGCTGTCCTGTGAGGAGAGAACCTGGCATGTCCGCCACGGTCCAGCTTGTGTGGCTGCTTTCCTGGACTGCTGCCATCTGTCTGAGACGCTGACTCGGGAGGCTCGAGAGGATCAGCTGCTTCTGGGGACAAGTGAGGGGGCCGTGGCAGGAGATGCAGGGTGGGAGTTTCGTGGAGGGATACAGAGTGACATGGGACAGGCTAAGGGGTGATATGGGCCATGGGGGATTGGAGAAGGGGAACACAGAAGAAACATGAAGGAGCCTCTGCCTCACACCTGCTCCCTGCAGCGGATGAAGAGGAGGACTTGGATGACCTCTTTGAGGATGACACGCCTGTACGGACCCTGTTCCCCGAGAGTTGGCTCTGGAGGAAGTTCACTCTGCCGAAGAGTGACTCAGGGTAGGACATCAGCCCCCATGCCAGAATCTGGTCCCAGGTCCTTGCAATCATCAGTGGATGCTGTTCAGGGACAGTGACCCCAGCAGTGACGCTGAGCCTCAGGACAGTCCCACAATGGGGAAAAGATCTTAATGGCTTCCCTAAAAAGATGACGACCCTCTAGTGATGCTGTCACTAATGAGATGACCTGATGATTCTCACTAGCGACCATAAGCCCCGCATGGTGACCCCCGACCCAGAGACTCTGTCCATGCAGCACCAGCTCAGTGACGTCCCCTTACTACCAGCAGCTTCTCCCACTACCCCATCTCCGTGAACATGCCGGATTCCATCACCACGTGGCAGTTTGTGGCGGTCAGCCTCAAGGCCGGTCAAGGTGATCCCCAGCAAGCCCAGTGCTAAGGGAATGTGGGTATGGAGACCTACCCAGCCCCTCTCCCTACCCAGCCTCTGCTTAAACCCAGTTTGCTCTCCTGGCTGTAGGTCTCTGTGTCTCAGACCCCTTTGAGCTGACAGTTATGAAATCCTTCTTTGTGGACCTTAAGTTGCCTCACTCCGTGATCAGGAACGAGCAGGTGCAGATCCAAGCTGTGTTGTACAATTTCAGGAATCGTCAGGCCAAGGTGAAGCCCCTGAGCCCTCAACTTCCTGCCAAAATCTCTACTAGTGTGTATTTTATTTTATGCTTAAATTATTTTTATTTGTTTATTGAGATGGAGTCTTGCTCTGTTGTCCAGGCTGCAATGTAGTGGTGTGATCTCGGCTCACTGCAACCTCCACCTCCAGGGTTCAACTGATTCTCCTACCTCAGCCTTCCAAGTAGCTGGAACTATAGGCATGCACCACCATGCCCGGTTAATCTTTGTATTTTTAGTAGAGACAGGGTTTCACCGTGTTGGCCAGTCTGGTCTCAAACTCCTGACCTCAAGTGATCTGCCTGCCTCAGCCTCCCAAAGTGCTGGGATTATAGGCATGAGCCACTGTGCCCAGCCTATTTTATTTATTTATTTTTTGAGATGGAGTTTTCTCTGGTACCCAGGCTGGAGTGCAGTGGTGTGATCTCAGTTCACTGCAACCTCCATCTCCCGGGTTTAAGCAATTCTCCTGCCTCAACCTCCTGAGTAGCTGGGACTACAGGTGCCCGCCACCACACCTGGCTAATTTTCGTATTTTCAGTAGAGACAGGGTTTTGCCATGTTGGCCAGGCTGATCTCAAACTCGTGACCTCAAGTGATCCACCTGCCAGCCTCCCAAAGTGCTGGGATTACAGGTGTGAACCACTGCACCCAGCCTATTTTATTTTATTTTTGGAAATAGAGTCTCACTCTGTCGCCCAGGCTAGAGTGCGGTGGTGCGACCTCGGCTCACTGCAACCTCAACTCACAGGTTCAAGTGATTCTCGTGCCTCAGCCTCCCCAGTAGCTGGGATCACAGGTGTGTGCCACCACACCTGGCTAATTTTTAGTATCTTGAGCAGAGACAGAATTTTGCTGTGTTGCCCAGGGTGGTCTCAAACTCTTGAGCTCAGGCAATCCACCCGCCTTGGCCTCCCAAAGTATTAGAATTACAGGCGGGAGCCACCATGCCCAGCCTGTTTGTTAGTGTGTTTTAGAAAAGGAGATTGGGTGTATTTATTATTCCCATGGGTCAGTGAAGTGGAGGCTGTTTTGGAAAATCTAAGGTATTCTGTTTAGCCAGGCATAGTGGCGCACACCTGTATTTCAGCTACTTGAGAGGCTGAGGTGGGAGGATGGCTTGAGCCCAGGAGGTTAAGGTTACAGTGAGCTGTGATTGCACCACTGCACTCCAGCCTGGGTGACAGAGTGAGACCTTGTCTCTACAAAAAGTAATTTTAAGAAGGTTAGTTAGCCAGGCTTGATGGCATGCACCTGTGGTCCCAGGTACTCAGGAAGTTAAAGCAGGAGGATCGCTTGAGCCCAGGAGTTCCAGGCTGCACTGAGTCATATTTGTGCCACTCCACTCCAATCTGGGTGACACAGCAAGACAAAGAAAGAGAGAAAGAGAGGAAGGGAGGGAGGGAGGGAGGAAGGAATTAATTTAAACCTCACGACAACTCCATCAGATGGGTACTATTATTCTTCTGGTTTAGAGATAAGGAATTTGAAGCACAGAGAGGTTAAAGGGCTTGCCTGGAGTCACACAGCACATAAATGGCAGATGGAGCTCTGACTCAGGCTGGGTCTGTGGTCCCCATCACTAGGCTTCACTGTCACCTACTTGGGCATCTCAGGGCAGGAAGGAGACTGTGACACCGGGGTCCTGGACCATGACATGCATCGATACCCCCTCCCTTTACCCATCCTGCCCTAGGTCCGAGTGGAGTTCCCCCACAAGGAGCCGTTGTGCAGCGCGTCAAAGCCAGGATCGCCATCCCGCCAGGTGGTGGTCGTGCCCCCCACCTCCTCCAAGATGGTACCCTTTGTGCTTCTCCCTCTGGAGATAGGCAAAGTGGACGTGGAGGTCAAGGCTGTGGGCTACGGGATCCAGGACCATGTGAAGAAGACACTCTTGGTCCGGGTAATGGGCACCCCCAGCTCCCTAGCTGCTGGTACAGACAGCAGGGCTTCCACCAGGTCCAGGCCGTGTGATCGTGGATGGGGCAGGTGGGCCTAGGATATATAAACAGGGCTCCTAGATGGGAGTGAGGTGAAGGAGAACGGATCTGAAAGTTCAGTCGATCGGCCAAGTGCGGTGGTTTACACCAGTAATCTCGGTAGTTTGGGAGACTGAGGCGGGTGGATCACCTGAGGTCAGGAGTTTGAGACCAGCCTGGCCAACATGGTGAAACCCCATCTCTACTAAAAATAGAAAATTAACTGGGCGTGATGATGCACACCTGTGGTCCCAGCTACTCGGGAGGCTGAGGCAGGAGAATCACTTGAACCCGGGAAGTGGAGGATGCAGTGAGCCAAGATGGCACCACTGCACTCCAGCCTGGGTGACAGAACTAGACTCTGTCTTAATGAAAAAAAAAAAAAAAAGAAAAAGAAAAAAGTTTAGTCAGTGGACTGATGTGAGGGGCCCAAAAGGAGTCAGGCCTGGGTTCAAATCTTGTCTCTGCCTTGTGACCTTGGGCAACTTAACTTCTCTATTCTGAGCCTCCATTTCTTTGTTTGCAGGATGAGGGTAATCATCATACCCACGAATAATCAGAGAGTTGGGAAAATGACCAATAGCCAGCGTATGGCCTATCAAAAATACTTTATTAGGCTGGGTGTGGTGGCTCATGCCTGTAATCCCAGCACTTTGAGGGGCCGAGCTGGGTGAATCATGAGGTCAGGAGTTCAAGACTAGCCTGGCCAACATAGTGAAACCCCATCTCTACTAAAAACACAAAAAATCAGCTGGGTGTGGTGGTGGGTGCCTGTAATCTCAGCTACTTGGGAGGCTGAGGCAGGAGAATCTCACTTGAACCCGGGAGGCAGAGGCTGCAGTGAGCCAAGATCGCACCACTGCACTCCAGCCTGGGCGACAGTGCGAGACTCTGTCTAATTAAAAAAAAAAATTAGTCTGGCCTGGTGGTGTGCACCTGTAGTCCCAGCTACTCAGAAAGCCGAGAGGGGATTGCTTGAGCCCATGAAATTGAGCCTGAAGCTGAGATCGTGCCACTGCACTCCAGCCTGGGCGACAGAGCAAGACCCTCTCTCCAAAAAACAAACAAATGAACAAAAAACTTTATTTACTTTACAAACACATGTTTAACGCTTAAGATATAGGTACTTAAGAATATTAACTCAGTCAGCTATAGTGGCACCCTCCTGTATTCCCAGCTATTTGGGAGGCTGAGGTGGGAGGATCATTTGAGCATAGAAATTTGAGTCCAGCCTGGGCAACCTAGAGAGAATCCTTCTCTGAAAAAAAAAAAAACCAAACCATTAACTGGGCCAGCCATGGTGGTTCACGCCTGTAATCCCAGCACTTTGGGAGGCCGAAGCAGGTGAATCACTTGAGGCCAGGAGTTCAAGACCAGCCTGGCCAACATACCTTAACCCCATCTCTACTAAAAATACAAAAATTAGCCTGGTGTGGTGGTATGCAGCTGTAATCCCAGCTACTCAGGAGGCTGAGGCACAAATATCACTTGAACCCGGGATTTTTTGAGAACCTGTCTCAAAAAAAAAAATTAATTCAGTCCTCCAAACAACCCTATGAGGTAGGGACAATTATTATCCCCCTTTTACAGATGAGAAAACTGAGGCAGAGAGAGGGTAAGTAACTTTCCCAAGGACACACAGCTAGGAAGCAGAAGAGCTGGGATTTGAACCCAGGTATTTGGGCTCCAGAGTCTGTGCTTATCATAGCCCAGCAATGCCTCCTGTCACCGTCACTGTGATTGTCATCATTACTGTGGTTGCTGTTTTTGCTTTTGACTTATATCTTCCTCTAATCCCTCAGGCAGGGGGTCAGATTCAGCAAATGTCCCGTAGCATCCTCCTGAACCCCCAAGGTTTGTGAGCTCTGCAGGGGACATGTGAGGTCCTGGGGCCATGCTAGGAAAGAGGAAGGAGTGGGCATGAGGGGGTGTGCCCAGGTGGGAATCCCCAGCCCCAGAGCCCACTTGTGACAGAAGGTTATGCTTCTTCAGGTCAGACCCAGACAGAACTGGTGCCAAGACAGGAGTTCTTGAACATGGTGCCGGACACGCAGGCAGAAGTGTTTATCAGCGTTCAAGGTGCTGGGTGACACAGGGATGTGGGAGGGCTGGCGCTGGGTCCTCTAAGGTCCACGAGGCACCAGGGCGGGAGGAACTGGGGGTGGCCATGTGGGGTGATCAGTGAACCACGGTGGTGTAGGCAGAGGCCACTCCCAGGGTCACCCAGCTCACCCACCTGACAGGTGACATCCTTGGTGAGACGATTGTGGGCAGCCTGACACCCGAAGAGATGCGGCGGCTGCTGCAGGTCCCCACGGGCTGCCCCGAGCAGACGCTGAGCTCCCTGATGCCCGTCGTCATCCTGACCCGCTATTTGGATGCCACCGGCCAGTGGGGCAAGGTCGGGGTGGAGCACAGGAACCAGGTGATGAAGAATATTGTCAGCGGTGAGAGCGGGAACCCTCCCGGGGCCTCCATGGGGGTGCCTGGGGCTCTCCTGGAGGGTGGCTGGGGCGCCCCCAAGATTGGGGAAATCTTTGTGGGATGACCCCCGGCCTCAGGCACTAACACCCAAACTGTGACTCCTCCTCCAGACTACAACTTGATACTAAATTCCCCAAGGGAATCCCATGACTGTGACACACCTGTGGGACTTCTTCACCCTGACCCCTTCCCCAGGCTTCAATTTTTTTTTTTTTTTGCAGTGGAACCTCGCTCTGTCACCCAGGCTGGAGGGCAGTGGCGTGATCTCCACTGTAACCTCTGCCTCCCGGGTTCAAGCCATTCTCCTGCCTCAGCCTCCTGTGTAGCTGGGATTACAGATGCCTGCCACCATGCCCATTAATTTTTGCATTTTAATTAATTTATGTATTTATTTTGAGATACAGTCTCACTCTGTCACCCAGACTGGAGTGCAGTGGTGCGATTTCGGCTCACTTCAACCTCTGCCTCCTGAGTTCAAGCGATTCTCCTGCCTTGGCCTCCTGCAGAGCCGGAATTACAGGTGCCTGCCATCACAGCGGGCTCATTTTTGGATTTTTTGTGGAGATGGGGTTTTGCCATGTTGGTCAGGCTGCTCTTGAACTCCTGACCTCAGGTGATCCACCTGCCTTGGCTTCCCAAAGTGCTGGGATTACAGGTGCGAGCCACTGCACACCGCCTCCAGACTTCAATCTTATGACAGACACCCTGATATCTCCCAAAAAGCCATCCTGCCAGAGGATGTTATACTGGGACCCTGCTCCAGGTTCCACTCCCTCAGTGCTACCCCCAGGGAATCCCAGGGAACACCCAGACAGCAAACCCCAGAATAATCCCAGGGAGCGGCCTCTTGGTTGCACCTGGATGCTGACACCTCCCCAGGTTACAACCAAACACCCCAGGGAGCAACGGGAGAGGAACACCCCTGGTAACACCCACAGACCTCTGAGCTGATTGGTCCCAGGTTACCCTCGGACTCCAGCTTTTCCTCCAGGTCTTCTCAAGCAGTAACCCCTCAGGTAACCTCCAGATACACAGTAAACCGCTGAGTGTGGTGGCTCTCGCCTGTAATCCCAGCACTTTGGGAGGCCGAGATGGGCAGATCACGAGGTCAGGAGATCGAGACCATCCTGGCCAACATGGTGAAACTCCGTCTTCGCTAAAAATACAAAAAAAAAAAAAAAAAAAAAAAAAAAAAAAAAAAGGTAGCCGGGCGTGGTGGCACGTGCCTGTAATCCCAGCTACTTGGGAGGCTGAGGCAGGAGAATCGCTTGAACCTGGGAGACGGAGGTTGCAGGGAGCAGAGATCACACCACTGCACTCCAGCCTGGGCAACAGAGCAAAACTCTGTCTCAAAAAAAAAAAAAAAAAAAAAATCTGCTTCCCAAGCTGTATATAAGGTGGGCAAAATTTTAAAAATTAAAAAAAATTAAAAATAAAGAAAGAGAAAAGAAAAAGGAAAACTCCCAGGTAGCACCCCTCCCAGGTTGCACGTGAACAACATCTTCCATGATTTCTTCCAGCAGCAACTCCAAGGCTGGCATGCCCTGCCCCAGAGTCCCCAAGGTGAAGGTCTCCTGGGTTATACCCAGAGACAACTGCCTCCTGGGTCCCTCAAAGTCATTCCTGAGCCCTGCTCTTCACTTATGCCGGGCCCTAAACCCCCCTCCAGAGTACACCTGGACAATAGGTGGCCCCTTCTAGATGACCTCCCGGTGTGACACCCCCATGTCACCTCCAGTCCCTGCCCGCCAGGTCCTACCTGTGACACTGACTGTCCCTCCATGCCCTGCTCTGTTTCCCCAGGGTACACCCGGATGCTGACCCACCGGAGTTCAGACGGCACCTACCACACCTCCAAGGGGAACCCAGGAAGCACCTGGTGAGGATGACCCCATCTCTCCTGCTGCTGCCACCCTCAAAGCCCAAGGGGCCAGCTTGGGGCCCGATGTCCCAGGAGCACCCACACTGCAGAGTCTTGGGGTCTTGGGGTGTCCAGTGCACGGGCCTGGGGCATTCTGCACTGGCAGACCTGGGCAGCAGTGAATGGCAGGCTTCCACCTGGGAGGGTATGTATGTCCCATGGTGTAGACTCCCCTGTCCCAGAGCCCCCTTGGCTGCCATTTGCAGTTGTCACCCTCGCTGTCTCCCGGCAGGCTCACAAACTATGTGTTCCGTGTCTTTGCCCTGGCCTACCCTACGATGACGACCAGTGTGCTTGACCTGTCCTCCCTCTGTGCCATGGCCAGCTGGATCACCGTTGACAGGCAGGCGGAGGATGGGCACTTCCTGGAGAAGGGCCCTGTGGTCATGACATCCATGCAGGTGATCACAGCCCTCCCTGCTCAGGCCATTCAAACACATCCCCAGGGCTCTGTGCACTAAGAGGGGGATTTCAGGCTCCCAGTCTGTTCTTGGGCAGATGAGAACAGGAAAGAGCCGAGGCTCAGCGCCAAGGATCACACCCGCCCTGGTCTGAACCACCCTGTGCTCTGTTAGAATGTGGGTGAGGCTTGGCACATCCGGGAACCCGTCTCTTCCTCATCCCCACATCAAGCAGTGGCCTGCCTGGCCCTCCTCCCTTGGAGACTGTGTCCTCCCCAGCTTGACACCCATCTCCACCAGGAGTCCCTTTACACCAGCATCCAGAGAAGTCTTTCAAATGCAGTCTGGCAGGTCTCTCCCCTGCTCAAACACCTGCTGTAGCTCACAGCTACCTTTATCTGTATCTCCTCGTAGGCCTCACCTCACCACTCCCTGCTCACTATGCACACTTAACCATTCATGGGCTCTTCCAACGCCCCCAAAAAGAGCTTTTGCTGTCCTCTCTGCATGCATCAGGCCAAATTATTATTATTATTAATTATTTTGAGAAAGAGTTCCACACCATCACCCAGACTGCAATGCAGTGGCCTGATCTCAATTCACTGCAACCTCCACCTCCTGGCTTCAAGTGATTCTTATGCCTCAGCCACCCGAATAACTAAGATTACAGGCATGTGCCACCACGCCCAGCTAATTTTTACATTTTTGTTTTAGTAGACATGGGTTTTCGCCATGCTGTCCAGGCTGGTCTCAAACTCCTGGCCACAAGTGATCTGCCTGCCTCAGCCTCCCAAAGTTCTGGCATTACAGACATGAGCCACAGTGCCCAGCCTATTATTATTTATTTTTAGAGATAGGATCTTGCTCTGTTGCCCAGGCTGGAATGCAGTGGCACAATCATAGCTCATTATAGCCTCAAACTTCTGAGCTTAAGAGATCCTCCTGCCTTAGCCTCCTCAGTGGTTGGGACTACAGGTGCACACTGCCATTCCTGGCTAATTTTTTTTTTTTTTGAGATGGAGTCTTGCTCTTTTGCCCAGGCTAGAGTGGTGGAATCTCAGCTCACTACAGCTTCCGCCTCCCAGGTTCAAGCGATTTTCCTGCCTCAGCCTCCTGAGTAGGTGGGACTACAGGTGCCCACGGCCACACCTGCTAATTTTTGTAGTTTTAGTAGAGACAGGGTTTCACCCATGTTGGCCAGGCTGGTTTCAAACTCCTGACCTCAGGTGATCCACTCGCCTCAGCCTCCCAAAGTGCTGGGATTACAGGCATGAGCCATCGCCCCAGGTCCTGACATGACCTTCTTATAAGGACACCCGTCATTAGACAGGGTCTACTCTAATCCAGTATGACCTCTTCTTAATTTTAATCACATCCTCAAAGACCTGATTTCCAAATAAGATCACATCTTGAGGTCCCACATGAACATGAATTTTCGGGGACAGTATTCAAGTCAGAAAGGAGGTAAAGGTGGAAGCTGGAGTACTAAAGAGATGTTTGAACCCTGAGTTGGCCATTTCCTAGAAATGGGAAGTCTTTGCCACTCTGACCCTGTTTTCTCATCAGGAAAATGGGGCTGCTGCCAGAATGCTCTGAGATGGTGTACAGAGCTCAGCCTCTCGGGTTGATAGCTTTTTGTTTGTTTTGTTTTGTTTCGTTTTTAGAGATGGGGTGTTACCATGTTGGTCAGGCTGGTCTCAAACTCCCACCTTCAGGTGATCCACCCATCTTGGCCTCCCAGAGTGCTGGGATTACAAGCATGAGCCACCACGCCCGACCTTGTTTTGTTTTTGAGACAGAGTTTTGCGCTGTCATCCAGGCTAGAGTGCAATGGCATGATCTCGGCTCACTGCAACTTCCACCTCCCAGGTTCTAGCAATTCTCCTGCCTCAGCCTCCCCAGCAACTGGGCTTACAGACACCCACCATCATACCCAGCTAATTTGTATATTTTTGTAGGGACACGGTTTCACCATGTTGGCCAGGCTGGTCTCAAACTCCTGACCTCAGGTGATCCTACTGCCGTGGCCTCCCAAAGTGCTGAGATTGCAGGTGTGAGCCACCGTGCCCAGATGATGGCTTTTGTTAGTAGGGCAGACCCCAGGGAGGGAAATCTCTCCTCTCTGTCTTCATCCCACCTCCACCATTATCCAGCCCAGAGCTGGGTACTTGGAAGCTTCTCAGGGTCAGACAGGAGAGGCTGCGGAAGGCATCTCCAAGATGCTGAGTGGATCACATGGAGGACTCTGCATCATCCACAGGGTGGCTACCAAGGCTCCGAGGCGGATGTATCCCTCACAGCTCTTGTCGTGATAGCCCTGGATGAGGGAAAGGAGTTGTGCAGCCAGGAGATACCGGTAGGACCCCGGAGAGGCGGGCAGGATCTGTGGGGTCCTCCAGCCCCAGCACCTGGAAAGCTCTTCCACCGTCACATCCCTCTAACTCCCAGACTTCTTTCCTCTGATGATCTCCCTCTGGCCTCCTCCCTCTGACCCCCTAGAATTTGACGGCTAGCATCGAGCGAGCCCGTGACTTCCTGGAGAGAAAACTCCCCGACATTCAGACAACCTTCGCCATAGCCACAGTATCCTACGCACTGGCCCTCGCCAACAGCTCCCGGGCCAACGACCGACTGGACAGCTTTGCCAGCGCTGGTGGGTGTGGGCACTTCTTAGTCAACCTCAGTCGTGGAGTGGGGAGGGGGTGATCTCAAACCCAGTAAGGTGTCACTCATCACTTAGTGTTTCCTGAGCATCCACTGTGTGTCAACTCTTGAGCTCAGACCCTGTGAGACCAAGATAAGCAACACTGATCAGGTCCCTGCCCTCAACGGTCCTACAGTCCTTGGGAGAGACAATCAGAAGACAGGTCACTATAAAATTCCAAACTGAGTCCAGGAGCAGTGGCTAATGCTTGTAATCCCAGAACTTTGGGAGGACGAAGCAGGCGGATCACCTGAGGTCAGGACTTCGAAACCAGCCTGGTCAACATAGTGAAACCCTGTCTCTACTAAAAATACAACAATTAGCCAGGCGTGGTGGCGGTTGCCTGTGATCCCAGCTACTGGGGAGTCTGGGGCAGGAGAATCACTTGAACCTGAGAGACAGAGGTTGCAGTGAGCTGAGAGTGCACCACTGCACTCCAGCCTGGATGACAGAAGGAGACTCTGTCTCAAAATAATAATGACAATAATAATAATTCCAAACTGAGATAAGCACGGAGATGATAACAGACAAGGTGGGTAGGAGAGATAGCAATGGGAGGGGAGTACAGATTGGGGGGCCGAGATGAAAGATGGAAAGACATACCTACTAGGTGTGGTGGCTCATGTCTGTCATCCCAGCCACTTGGGAGGCTAAGACAGGAGGATTACTTGAGGCCAGGAGTTTGTGACCAAACTGGGCAACATAGTGAGACCCCATCTCTAAAAAAAAGTTTGTGATTAGCTGGCTGTGGTGGTATGCACCTGTAGTCCCAGCTACTAGGGAGGCTAAGGCAGGAGGATCACTTGAGTCCAGAAGGTCAAGGCTGCAGTGAGCTGTGAGCACCACACTGCACTCAAGCCTGGGCAACAGAGCAAGGCTCTGTTTCTATATAAAAATAAAAAAGGCTGGGCATGGTGGCTCATGCCTATAATCCTTACACTTTGGGAGGCTGAGGTGGGTGGCTCACAAGGTCAGGAGTTCGAGACCAGCCTGACCAACATGGTGAAACCCCATCTCTACTAAAAGTATAAAAATTAGCCAGGCATAATGGTGCACACCTGTAATCCCAGCCACTCAGGAGGCTGAGGCAGGAGAATCACTTGAACTTGGGAGGTAGAGGTTGCAGTGAGCTGAATCTCACCACTCTACTCCAGCCTCAGCGACAGAGCAAGACTCTGTCTCAGAAAAACTTTTTTTAAAGGTACACCTTCATGAAAGACCATGGACATTCCAAGCAAAGCAAAGGGAACAGCACAAGCAAACACCATCAGGTGGAAAGTGCTTGGTGTTGTCAAGGATGGAAAGGGTTTTTTTGTTGTTTTGTTTTTGATTTTTGTTTTTTTTTTGAGACAGAGTCTCTCGCTCTGTCACCCAGGCTAGAGTGCAATGGCAGGATCTCGGCTCACTGCAACCTCCACCTCCTGGGTTCAAGCAATTCTCCTGCCTCAGCCTCCCGAGTCGCTGGGACTCCAGGCACTCAGATAACTTGTATTTTTAGTAGAGATGGAGTTTCACCATGTTGGCCAGGATGATCTCAAACTCCTGACTCTGATCCGCCTGCCTCAGCCTCCCAAAGTGCTGAGATTACAGGTGTGAGCCACTGAGCCCAGCAGGGTGGAGAGGTTATAAAACCTTCCCCTGGTTGATTCTACCTCATCCCCAAGGGTCCATATCCCATCTGCTACATTCCACAAGTCAAGGAAAGTGGAGCTAGGTAAATTTGCTTGCAGTGGGACTGGGGGGACCTAAAGGAACTTTTACTTTTTTTTTTTTTTTGAGACAGAGTCTCACTCTTGTCACCCAGACTGGACTGCAATGGCATGATCTCGGCCCACTGCAACCTCCACCTCCTGGGTTCAAGCGATTCTCCTGCCTCAACCTCCTGAGTAGCTGGGATTATAGGTGCCCACCACCATGCCCAACTAATTTTTTTGTATTTTTAGTAGAGACCGGATTTCACCATGTTGGCCAGGCTGGTCTGGAACTCCTGACCTCAGGTGATCCGCCTGCCTCGGCCTCCCAAAGTTCTGGGATTATAAGCATGAGTCACCATGCCCAGCCAGGAACTTTGTTTTTTTAAACTCAATTTGCCCATTGATAAATAGAGTCCCGTCTCCTAGGGTCGTTCTGAAAATTGAATGTCCACGTTTCCCCAGCAAAGGGCTTCACATAAAGTAGGTGATCAGTGCTGGGCACGGTGGCTCATGCCTGTAATCCCAACACTTTGGGAGGGCAAAGTGAGAGAATGGCTTGAGGCCAGGAGTTCGAAACCAGCCTGGACAACATAATGAGAACGACCCACCCCACACACAAAAATAAAAATAAAGTAGGTGATCAATAAGATGACAGAAGAGAAAACTGGGCCAGATGGCACAAGGAGAGAGCAGGTTAAGGTGGGCAGGCCCAGCTCTGGGTGACAAGCCGGGCGTCCCTATTTCTAGACAAAACTCACTGGCCAGTGGATGAGCAGAAGCTGGGTCCCCTGTACACCATTGAGGCCACGGCCTATGCGCTCATGCAGAAGCTGGAGCTTGGCCGGCACAATGAGACACACGCCATCGCCAAGTGGCTACTAGAGAAGCGGGAGCTTGGAGGCGGCTTCGGGTCCACCCAGGTGATGGGGACTCCCGGGAGGTGAGGACCGGGGTCGCTAGCCAAAGTGCTGACGCGCCTAGCCCAAGGGAGGAGTTGGGGGGTGGTGGGGCTGTCCTTGGTCCTGATGCACTGCCCAATGGCTTCTCGGGTGCTGTCTGTGGTGCTGATCCACGTACCCTCCCCCTATCTCCCCACCCCATTCCAACACCCAGACCACGGTGGTGGCCCTTGAAGCTCTGACCCGCTTCCGCGAAGATGTCCCCTTCGAGGGCGTCCAGGATCTCCATGTCCAGATCAGTGTCCCCAAGAGAGCCTTGAATGTGAATTGGCAGATTGACGACAACAATGCCTACCAGCAGCGATCAGCAAAGGTATGGCACTGAGGGGCAGGCCAGAGTCCACGCAGAGGTGGCATTGGAGACGAGGCAAGCGTCATGTCCCTGCCCACCTCCCTTCTCAAGACGACATCATAAGCGTTGGAAATGTGGCTATACTGTCAATGTATTGATTCACTTATTCCACCAACATTTCCTGAGCATCTACTATGTACCAGTGAATCTCCTAGGCATTGGTGTCATGTTATGAAAGATCTATGGTCTCTGCTCTTATGGAATGTACGATCTAGAAGGAAATAGGCCTGGCACGGTAGCTTATGCCTGTGATCCCAGTACTTTGAGAGACTGAGGTGGGTGGATCACCTGAGGTCAGGAGTTCGAGACCACGCTGGTCAACGTAGTGAAGCTCCATGTCTACTAAAAATACAAAAATTAACCGGACATGGGCATGCCTATAATTCCACCTACTTGGGAGGCTGGGGTGGGAGAATCACTTGAACCCAGGAGGCGGAGGTTGCAGTGACCTGAGGTCACCTGAGAGGGAGACTTTGTCTCAAAATAAAAATATAAATAAATAAATAAATAAAAAGAAATGACACCTTGGGCAACATAGCGAGACCCCATCTCTACTAAAAAAGAAGAGAAGTAAAACAATCAGTCTAAGGTAATACATTGTTTAGTGGATGTCCTGGACAAATAGTTGTCAAGATGAAGAAAGCAGAGGGAAAGGAAAACTGTTCCTCCTCCTCCTCCTCCTTCCTCCTCCCCTTCTCCCCCTTCCCTTTCCCCTCCTCCTCCTCCTCCTCCTCCTCCTCCTTCTTCTTCTTGGGACAGAGTCTCACTCAGTCACCCAGGCTGGAGTGCAGTGGCACAATCTTGGTTCACCGCAACCTCCACTCTCCTGGGTTCAAGCAATTCTCCTGCGTCAGCCTCCCCAGTAGCTGGGATTACAGGCATGTGCCACCACGCCTGGCTACATTTTGTATTTTTAGTAGAGATGGGGTTTCACCATGGTGGCCAGGCTGGTCTTGAACTCCTGGTCTCATGTGATCCACCTGCCTCGGATTCCCAAAGTTCTGGGATTACAGGCATGAACTACTGTGCCCGACCGAGGAAGAGTCTTTCTGACATAGGGAACAGCATAGAGTGGAGACCCAGAGCCAGTCAGGCACAGGAGTGGTCAGAAGGGAGAACAGCAGATAAAGCAGGCTGTCAGGAGGCTTTGAGGCTAGCATGGCTCAGCAGTGAGGCCTGCGAGGCCATGGCAAGAATTAGGACTTGATCCTACAGTGAGATTTGCGTGATTGGCTGTGATTTAAAAAAAAATTTTTTTTTTCTTTCTTTCTTTTTTTTTTTTGTTGCTGTTTTTTGTTTTTTGGAGACAGGGTCCCACTCTGTTGCCCAGGCTGGAGTGCAGTGGCACAAACATAGCTCACAGCAGCCTCGAATTCCTGGGCTCAAGCAATCCTCCTGCCTTAACCTCCTGAGTAGCTGAGACTACAGACATTCACCACCTTGCCCAACTTAATTTTTAGTTTTTTTTTTTTTTTGTAGTGATGGAGTCTAGCTAAGTTGCCCAGGCATGTTTTGAACTCCTGGGTTCAAGCAATCTTCCCCCCTTGGCCTCCTGCATTGCTGGGATCACAGACGTGAGCCACTATGTTTGGCTTGGCTGTGAATTTTTAAATTTTTATTCTGGCTGATGTAAGAAGAATGCAGTGAGGAAAAGAAGAGTAGCTGCAGATGAAGATAGAGATTAAATTGGTGGTTGCCAGAGGATAGGAAGTGTAGGAAGAACGGGAGAGAGGAAAAGAAGTTGATTAATGGATACAAACGTATGGTTAGATAGAAGAAAATAAGATTGAGCATTTGGTAGATAAGTAGGGTGACTGTGGTTTACAATAATCTATTGCATATTTCAAAATAGCTGGAAGAAAAGAATTAGAATGATTTTAGCATAAAGAAAAGACAAATATTTAAGGTGATGGATATCTGAGGTGCACTGATCTGATCTTTACACATTATATGAATGAGTTTCATTATCACATGTGCCTTGAAACTATGTACATCCATTACGCAACAAAAAAAAATTTTTTTTTGAGATAGAGTTTTGCTCTGTTGCCCAGACTGGAGTGCAAGGGCACAGTCTCGGCTCACTGCAGCCTCCACCTCCTAGGGTCAAGTGATTCTCCTGCCTTAGCCTCCCAAGTAGCTGAGATTTACAGGTGTCTGCCACCACACCCAGCTAATTTTTGTATATATTAGTAGAGACAGGGTTTCATCATGTTGGCCAGGCTGCTGGAACTCCTGACCTCAAGTGATCCACCCACCTCGGCTTTCCAAAGTGCTGGGATTATAGGCGTGAGCCACTGCACCTGGCCCATTATGCATCAATTTGAAAAGGCAAAGAAAAATAGAGAGGTGCAAAGGTGCCAGTGAGAAGGGGCTCATGGGAGCTCCATGCACAGGGAACCCTGGAAATGCTACAAAGAGAACAGATTCCAGGGATGCACATTAGGACACAGCCTGAGCCAAGGCGGCCAGATCTCCTGAGGTTGGGAGTTCGAGACCAGGAGTTGACCAGGCTGACCAACATGGTAAAATGCTGTCTCTACTAAAAATACCAAAATTAGCTGGGCATGGCGGTACGTGACTGTAATCCCAACTACTCAGGAGGCTGAGGCAGAAGAATTGCTTAAACCTGGGAGGCAGAGGCTGCAGTGAGCTGGGATTGTGCCACTGCACTCCAGGCTGGATGACAAAGCGAGACTCTTGTCTCAGAAAAAAAAAATGGCTGGGTGTGGTGCTTGCACCTGTAATCCCAACACTTTTGGAAGTCTGAGGTGGGTGGATCACTTGAGGCCAAGGAGTTCAAGACCAGTCTGGGCAACATAGTTAGATCCTGTCTCTACAGAAAAATACAGAAAAAAATTAGCCAGGCGTGGTGGCACATGCCTGTAGTCCCAGCTACTTGGGAGGCCAAGACAGGAGGATTGCTTGAGCTCAGAAGGCAGAGGCTGCAGTGACCTGAGATCACGCCACTGCACTCCAGCCTAGGCTACAGACTGAGACCCAGCCTCAAAAAGAAAAAAGAAATAGGCTGAATGAGCAGTTCCAGTTGATCTATGAGAGTGTAGACACCACAGATGCTTTCTGAAGAGGAAAAAGAAAAACCATCTGCATGGAGAGAGATGGAAAATGAATCACCAGGTCCCAGGCTAGGGAATAACAGAGGCCCTGGTGACTGTTCAGGCTCCACATCCCCCTGCACTTGACCCTCACTTTGCCGCTTCCTCCACCCTTAAATCTTCCTCTTTGTTCTTTTCAGTTCCTTGCCCAGGACGATCTAGAGATCAAAGCCAGTGGCAGCGGGAGAGGCACCATCTCGGTAGGTCTTGTATTCTACCGTATCAGCTTGTTCCGGCTGCTGAACATAATAGACTGGGTGGTTTGTAAACAATAGAAATTGACCCACCATGTGGCTCATGCCTGTAATTGCAGCATTTTGGGAGGCCCAGGTGGGAGAATCGCTTGAGCTCAGGAGTTCAAGACCCACGGGGGCAATAGAGTGAGACTCTGTCTCTACAAAAAAATGGAAAAATTAGCTGGGCGTGGTGGCACATGTCTATA